>JARQOC010003421.1:0-16584 GCA_033576535.1 Allobates femoralis | reverse complement strand
CAGACAGACACAGATGTGCACAAATCGCCTCACACAACTCGCCTCATACGTCTGGTATGTTTAATTTCCAAAAATAAACATCTGATTAAAAACAGCCAATGTGCATCACATGTGCCATATAGGGAATTAAGGCAGATGTCAGTCACATGAGCTGTCTATTATGTGTATGTGTGAGGTAAAGAAAAACCAAAAATTTGTTGCGCCACACTGTGCAAATTAGCCGAAGCAAGGGGTTATATTAATATGTCACTCACCTTTTCTAGTTGCGCCCCCTGCACAACTAGGTTGATGATTTGAGGTGAGAATTAACCGCAGGCATAAATCCGTTGCTACGTGTAGAGAAGCTTTTCCTTATGGAACTTCAATGTCTCTCCCAGAGATCACGAGCCCAGGGAAGGGCAGCTCCTCTGTGTTGACCAAATCCTGTCCCAGAGCTGCTCTCAAACCACACTCCCCAAAGGGAGGATTTGAGCACGATATGGAGTAAAAAGGTATGATAAAATGAGCGCTAGGGACAGAAACAGGCACTGGGCTCTTATCGAATATTACCTTTCAAATTTATTGTGAACAGTAGATGTTATAGGTCTCCTCGCCACAACATGTTTCGACACTAAAGGTGTCTTTCTCAAGTGGATGTCAGACCCATAGTAAAATTCCCCTTTTATTCTCAACCCCCACTAATCACTGATAAAAAAGAGGTGTGCTACACATTCCTATCTGCAGATTCAACTATTTAAAGGTATATACATACATTATATCTACCAGAACATAAAAACATACATATACCATATCTATTATATACACCCATATATAAAGATAAAAATACAAACAATACTATTTAAAAACTGTAAAAATACTTTAAAATATTTTAAAATTATTAAAATTCTCTTTTTTTTTTTTTCTTTTTTTTTTATACTGATGCAGCTAGATTTCCTTCAAAAATTCTTCCCTAAAGCGAGATTTAACCCTTCAGGGAACAATGTGCCCATCTTAAAAATCCAAAACGATTCTTTCCTATTGAGTTTATTAATCCTATCCTCAGTCTCATCCTGCACATGATCAATTATAGTCAGTTGTAAGCTGGAAGGATCTCTATTATGTGTCTGTGCGTAGTGTCTAGACACACTATGCTTAAGGAACCCATTTTTGATGTTATAGCGATGTGTATTAAGTCTTTTTTGCATGCTTTGCGTTGTTCTACCAATATATTGGTATCGGCACGGACATTCTAGCATGTATATAATAAATTGGGAACGACAATCTAATCTTTCTTTGATGCAAAAAGATTCCTTTGTTGTATTGGAAGTAAAGGTTTTACGTCCGTGCACTATAATTTTACAACATTTGCATTTTGATGACTCACATTTATAGCATCCTTTTTCTTTATTGCAATTTCCATATTGTGTTGTTATTTCTGAGTGTCTTAATCTACTAGGGGCCACTATATTCTGTAGATTTCTGCATCTTCTAAAAATTATTTTTGGATCTTTTGCAATGATATTTGAGATAATCGGGTCACCTTGCAAAATAAACCAATATTTCCTTAATAATGTATAAATATTTTGATGTGATTGGTTATATGTAGTAATCAGGTTGCAACTATAGTTCCCCATATTCTTTTTCTGTTGATCATTATTTTTATTTTTAATGATGCTATTTTCTTCCAATTTTCTTATAAAACTGCTTTGATTATATTTCTTGCATTTTTTAAAAGCATCTGACAATAGCTGACTGGGATATCCTTTCTCTCTAAATCTCTTTTTCAATAGAATAGCCTCTTTTTTAAAATCTTTATCATTAGTGCAATTCTTGCGTATTCTTAAATATTGGCCATAGGGAATATTTCTAATCCAAACCGGTAAATGGCAGCTGTCAAATTTTAGATAACTATTGACGTCCACACTTTTAAAATGTGTGGACGTACTTAATTGACCTTTTGCATCTATACTTATCATAAGGTCAAGATATTGCACATTTGTTTCAGAGATATTCATGGTGAATTTCAATCCCCATGTATTTACATTAAGATGTTGCACAAATGTATATGCCTCTTCTTTAGTGCCTGTCCATACTATAACTAAATCGTCTATAAAACGTTTGTAAAAATGGATATTTTGTATTCCCAATGGGGACTGCGCGATGAACCGAGACTCGAATGCTCCCATATATAACCCAGCATAACTTGGGGCGAATCTCGTGCCCATCGCGCAGCCTCTTACTTGCCTATAAAAGATTTTTTGAAAGGTGAACACATTATTATTTAAAATAAATTCTATCCCTGATTTAATAAACTCTTTTTGGGGCTCCAAAATCTCAGAATCTTGTGATAGAAAATGTTCAATTATGTTAATTCCCAATCTGTGCGGTATACTTGAATAGAGGGAGTTTACATCTAGAGTTATTAAAAAAGCACCCGGTTTAGGAGGAATTTTCATAATCATACTAATCAGTTGCGATGAATCTCTTAAATATGACTCTAAATTCAAATTAAATCTTTGCAAAAACAAATCGACATAGTGTGATAGATTACTTGTCATGGAATTAACACCAGAGATTATGGGGCGCCCAGGTGGATCAATTTTATCTTTATGCACTTTTGGCAAAAAATAAAAATGTGGTGTTCTGTACTTTACAATATTCAAATATTTAAATTCTTTTTTATTTAAAATGCCTTGCTTCCAGGCCATTCTAATCAATGATCGATATTGATTGAAAAGATCTTCAGAGGGATTTGTGTCTAACCTTTCATATTGTTCTTCATCCTCTAGAATTTCTTTACTTTTATTAATATACCACTTCATATTCATTATGACCACCCCGCCCCCTTTATCAGCTTTTTTAACAACTAAATTTTTATTATCTCTCAAACTTTTTAACGCTGATCTTTCACCTTTTGTCAAATTATCTTTCTGTTTAATATTTTGCATATTTCTAATCTCCTTTAATACAAGATGTTGAAACGTCTCTAAATGCGAACCTTTATGCTGCAAAGGATAAAAATTACTTTTATTTTTAGGATCTACATGAATATATTTGTTTTCATTTATTTGTTCAGTCGGGAGCTCATCTGTTTTCTTATTGTTTGTCCATTCCTTTCCTTTTATTTTTTCTAATGAAAAATGTCTTTGTACTGTTAATTTTCTTATGAATTCATTAAAATCTATGTATAAAGTGAGGGGATCTAAATTTGATTTCGGACAGAAAGAGAGTCCTCTTTTTAACAATTTAATCTCATTTTGAGCAAGTTTTACCCTGAAATATTAAATATTCCTGTTGCATCTATTTCATTAGATTTTTCTTGATGTTTAATCTTTGTGTTCAATCCAGCTTCGTTTTTTTCTTTGTGATCTCTATGTCCGGAGACATGTGGGTGGGCCACTTTTCCCCTTCCCCTGCATCCTCTGCCTCTCTTTTTCTTTTTACTTTGCGGCAGGTAGCAGGCCGAAAAAATTGAGTGATTTTCATATTTTTCGTGTCTGTGCTTTTAGTTCCAGTGTTTATTTGCCTCTCTGTGTTAATCGTGGATTGTTCCCTATCAATATTATTCTCCAAACTACAAACTAAATTATCATTTTTTGGTGTTTGTGCTATATTTTCAAGCGATGAATTAAGAATATTTTCTTCCATATTTTGAGAAAAAACAGGTGAGTTTGGTAGTTCTTGATATAGTGTGTCATCTAAATTACTCATCTGATTCTGTGTATGTGATTGTTGTGAAGTTACGTGCAAAGTGAATAAATCAAAAGAATTGTTACTTATATTTTCATTTATTACTTCTTTTTGTTTCCTCTCAATTTCCTTTGGGCCTGTTTCTTGAAGCATATCCTGATCAATAAATTCTATCAATGGTGTCTGTTCTATATTTATCATACAAGAGGAATCACTAATTTTGCTGTTTTTTGTGGAATCTTTCTTTTTACTCTTATTTTTTGCTTTATTATCTATTTTTCTATTATTATTCTTCTCTGATTTTTTATCGACTTTTCTCTCCTCTATTATCAGATCAGATTTATTTTTACACTTATTATTTTTGGTTTTATTGTTTTTTTCTTCTTTCCTTTCAACTTTCTGATTAACTTCAATTTTTCCTCTACTCATTAATGTTTTTTTATGACTTTCATATTGATTCCTTTGTTCCTCTGTTTTGAGAATTTGTTCAAGAGTATTTTGATTATTATCGGTTTTGTTTTTATTTTTGTTTTTATTTTTACCTATCTTCTGTTCTTCTTTTTGTTCATTTATTGTGATACCCTCAGAATTTGGTTCTATTGCTGTAGGTGTAACTTCCATTATTTCTATATTATCCATATTTATCTGGGTTTTATCTCGTAAATATTTATTTACCTTTCTTTTTATAGTCTCTTCCTCCAATTTATTTAATCTCACTTTTAATTTTAAATTAAATTCATGAAAATCCTGGCTATGGGTATATTTATCAATTCCTGAGCAGGTTTTAATCATTTCTTGTAGCGCTTGCTCTGCCAGTTTGAGACGTTTTTGTAAAATAATTCTCAACATCCCCAGGGAACAATTAAGTATATACTCATTCCAGGTGTTAGTATATTCTAGATCTTGTGGATATGTCGATTTTTGTGAAATTCTCAGTCCCTTTGGTACTATTTTTTCCACTAAATATTTCCTAAGGAACATCGCATCGATTTGATTAGTAATCTCTATTTTACATTTGTTCTCAAAATTATTCAAAATAGACAACATTTGTATTCTTTCTTCCTCTTTCAGCTTAATTCTAGGGTTAATAGGATCTGGTGTTTCTAAATTTCTATTTTCTCCTAATGCTTCTAAGATCATACTTTCCCTATAAGTATCCCTATTATTCACATAAAAATCCATTTTAATAAAATTCCCTTAATATGCTACCAATCTAGTAAGCTTCTATCAATACCCACTTTATAAGTCCTACAATTAGTGTCCAGTATAAGTCCAAAACATTAAATGCTTGAAATCCTCAGTTCCTGTGCTTCAGCGGCTGTTTGCAGTTTGTCCAAAATTTTCAATCCTCCCAGTTTTACATGTGCACAGCAGGCTGCAATAGCGGTAACCGCTCACTCAAGTATTGAAGATATATGGAAAAGAAAAACCAAAAATTTGTTGCGCCACACTGTGCAAATTAGCCGAAGCAAGGGGTTATATTAATATGTCACTCACCTTTTCTAGTTGCGCCCCCTGCACAACTAGGTTGATGATTTGAGGTGAGAATTAACCGCAGGCATAAATCCGTTGCTACGTGTAGAGAAGCTTTTCCTTATGGAACTTCAATGTCTCTCCCAGAGATCACGAGCCCAGGGAAGGGCAGCTCCTCTGTGTTGACCAAATCCTGTCCCAGAGCTGCTCTCAAACCACACTCCCCAAAGGGAGGATTTGAGCACGATATGGAGTAAAAAGGTATGATAAAATGAGCGCTAGGGACAGAAACAGGCACTGGGCTCTTATCGAATATTACCTTTCAAATTTATTGTGAACAGTAGATGTTATAGGTCTCCTCGCCACAACATGTTTCGACACTAAAGGTGTCTTTCTCAAGTGGATGTCAGACCCATAGTAAAATTCCCCTTTTATTCTCAACCCCCACTAATCACTGATAAAAAAGAGGTGTAATACACATTCCTATCTGCAGATTCAACTATTTAAAGGTATATACATACATTATATCTACCAGAACATAAAAACATACATATACCATATCTATTATATACACCCATATATAAAGATAAAAATATCTGGTAGATATAATGTATGTATATACCTTTAAATAGTTGAATCTGCAGATAGGAATGTGTAGCACACCTCTTTTTTATCAGTGATTAGTGGGGGTTGAGAATAAAAGGGGAATTTTACTATGGGTCTGACATCCACTTGAGAAAGACACCTTTAGTGTCGAAACATGTTGTGGCGAGGAGACCTATAACATCTACTGTTCACAATAAATTTGAAAGGTAATATTCGATAAGAGCCCAGTGCCTGTTTCTGTCCCTAGCGCTCATTTTATCATACCTTTTTACTCCATATCGTGCTCAAATCCTCCCTTTGGGGAGTGTGGTTTGAGAGCAGCTCTGGGACAGGATTTGGTCAACACAGAGGAGCTGCCCTTCCCTGGGCTCGTGATCTCTGGGAGAGACATTGAAGTTCCATAAGGAAAAGCTTCTCTACACGTAGCAACGGATTTATGCCTGCGGTTAATTCTCACCTCAAATCATCAACCTAGTTGTGCAGGGGGCGCAACTAGAAATGGTGAGTGACATATTAATATAACCCCTTGCTTCGGCTAATTTGCACAGTGTGGCGCAACAAATTTTTGGCTTTTCTTTTCCATATATCTTCAATACTTGAGTGAGCGGTTACCGCTATTGCAGCCTGCTGTGCACATGTAAAACTGGGAGGATTGAAAATTTTGGACAAACTGCAAACAGCCGCTGAAGCACAGGAACTGAGGATTTCAAGCATTTAATGTTTTGGACTTATACTGGACACTAATTGTAGGACTTATAAAGTGGGTATTGATAGAAGCTTACTAGATTGGTAGCATATTAAGGGAATTTTATTAAAATGGATTTTTATGTGAATAATAGGGATACTTATAGGGAAAGTATAATCTTAGAAGCATTAGGAGAAAATAGAAATTTAGAAACACCAGATCCTATTAACCCTAGAATTAAGCTGAAAGAGGAAGAAAGAATACAAATGTTGTCTATTTTGAATAATTTTGAGAACAAATGTAAAATAGAGATTACTAATCAAATCGATGCGATGTTCCTTAGGAAATATTTAGTGGAAAAAATAGTACCAAAGGGACTGAGAATTTCACAAAAATCGACATATCCACAAGATCTAGAATATACTAACACCTGGAATGAGTATATACTTAATTGTTCCCTGGGGATGTTGAGAATTATTTTACAAAAACGTCTCAAACTGGCAGAGCAAGCGCTACAAGAAATGATTAAAACCTGCTCAGGAATTGATAAATATACCCATAGCCAGGATTTTCATGAATTTAATTTAAAATTAAAAGTGAGATTAAATAAATTGGAGGAAGAGACTATAAAAAGAAAGGTAAATAAATATTTACGAGATAAAACCCAGATAAATATGGATAATATAGAAATAATGGAAGTTACACCTACAGCAATAGAACCAAATTCTGAGGGTATCACAATAAATGAACAAAAAGAAGAACAGAAGATAGGTAAAAATAAAAACAAAAATAAAAACAAAACCGATAATAATCAAAATACTCTTGAACAAATTCTCAAAACAGAGGAACAAAGGAATCAATATGAAAGTCATAAAAAAACATTAATGAGTAGAGGAAAAATTGAAGTTAATCAGAAAGTTGAAAGGAAAGAAGAAAAAAACAATAAAACCAAAAATAATAAGTGTAAAAATAAATCTGATCTGATAATAGAGGAGAGAAAAGTCGATAAAAAATCAGAGAAGAATAATAATAGAAAAATAGATAATAAAGCAAAAAATAAGAGTAAAAAGAAAGATTCCACAAAAAACAGCAAAATTAGTGATTCCTCTTGTATGATAAATATAGAACAGACACCATTGATAGAATTTATTGATCAGGATATGCTTCAAGAAACAGGCCCAAAGGAAATTGAGAGGAAACAAAAAGAAGTAATAAATGAAAATATAAGTAACAATTCTTTTGATTTATTCACTTTGCATGTAACTTCACAACAATCACATACACAGAATCAGATGAGTAATTTAGATGACACACTATATCAAGAACTACCAAACTCACCTGTTTTTTCTCAAAATATGGAAGAAAATATTCTTAATTCATCTCTTGAAAATATAGCACAAACACCAAAAAATGATAATTTAGTTTGTAGTTTGGAGAATAATATTGATAGGGAACAATCCACGATTAACACAGAGAGGCAAATAAACACTGGAACTAAAAGCACAGACACGAAAAATATGAAAATCACTCAATTTTTTCGGCCTGCTACCTGCCGCAAAGTAAAAAGAAAAAGAGAGGCAGAGGATGCAGGGGAAGGGGAAAAGTGGCCCACCCACATGTCTCCGGACATAGAGATCACAAAGAAAAAAACGAAGCTGGATTGAACACAAAGATTAAACATCAAGAAAAATCTAATGAAATAGATGCAACAGGAATATTTAATATTTCAGGGGTAAAACTTGCTCAAAATGAGATTAAATTGTTAAAAAGAGGACTCTCTTTCTGTCCGAAATCAAATTTAGATCCCCTCACTTTATACATAGATTTTAATGAATTCATAAGAAAATTAACAGTACAAAGACATTTTTCATTAGAAAAAATAAAAGGAAAGGAATGGACAAACAATAAGAAAACAGATGAGCTCCCGACTGAACAAATAAATGAAAACAAATATATTCATGTAGATCCTAAAAATAAAAGTAATTTTTATCCTTTGCAGCATAAAGGTTCGCATTTAGAGACGTTTCAACATCTTGTATTAAAGGAGATTAGAAATATGCAAAATATTAAACAGAAAGATAATTTGACAAAAGGTGAAAGATCAGCGTTAAAAAGTTTGAGAGATAATAAAAATTTAGTTGTTAAAAAAGCTGATAAAGGGGGCGGGGTGGTCATAATGAATATGAAGTGGTATATTAATAAAAGTAAAGAAATTCTAGAGGATGAAGAACAATATGAAAGGTTAGACACAAATCCCTCTGAAGATCTTTTCAATCAATATCGATCATTGATTAGAATGGCCTGGAAGCAAGGCATTTTAAATAAAAAAGAATTTAAATATTTGAATATTGTAAAGTACAGAACACCACATTTTTATTTTTTGCCAAAAGTGCATAAAGATAAAATTGATCCACCTGGGCGCCCCATAATCTCTGGTGTTAATTCCATGACAAGTAATCTATCACACTATGTCGATTTGTTTTTGCAAAGATTTAATTTGAATTTAGAGTCATATTTAAGAGATTCATCGCAACTGATTAGTATGATTATGAAAATTCCTCCTAAACCGGGTGCTTTTTTAATAACTCTAGATGTAAACTCCCTCTATTCAAGTATACCGCACAGATTGGGAATTAACATAATTGAACATTTTCTATCACAAGATTCTGAGATTTTGGAGCCCCAAAAAGAGTTTATTAAATCAGGGATAGAATTTATTTTAAATAATAATGTGTTCACCTTTCAAAAAATCTTTTATAGGCAAGTAAGAGGCTGCGCGATGGGCACGAGATTCGCCCCAAGTTATGCTGGGTTATATATGGGAGCATTCGAGTCTCGGTTCATCGCGCAGTCCCCATTGGGAATACAAAATATCCATTTTTACAAACGTTTTATAGACGATTTAGTTATAGTATGGACAGGCACTAAAGAAGAGGCATATACATTTGTGCAACATCTTAATGTAAATACATGGGATTGAAATTCACCATGAATATCTCCGAAACAAATGTGCAATATCTTGACCTTATGATAAGTATAGATGCAAAAGGTCAATTAAGTACGTCCACACATTTTAAAAGTGTGGACGTCAATAGTTATCTAAAATTTGACAGCTGCCATTTACCGGTTTGGATTAGAAATATTCCCTATGGCCAATATTTAAGAATACGCAAGAATTGCACTAATGATAAAGATTTTAAAAAAGAGGCTATTCTATTGAAAAAGAGATTTAGAGAGAAAGGATATCCCAGTCAGCTATTGTCAGATGCTTTTAAAAAATGCAAGAAATATAATCAAAGCAGTTTTATAAGAAAATTGGAAGAAAATAGCATCATTAAAAATAAAAATAATGATCAACAGAAAAAGAATATGGGGAACTATAGTTGCAACCTGATTACTACATATAACCAATCACATCAAAATATTTATACATTATTAAGGAAATATTGGTTTATTTTGCAAGGTGACCCGATTATCTCAAATATCATTGCAAAAGATCCAAAAATAATTTTTAGAAGATGCAGAAATCTACAGAATATAGTGGCCCCTAGTAGATTAAGACACTCAGAAATAACAACACAATATGGAAATTGCAATAAAGAAAAAGGATGCTATAAATGTGAGTCATCAAAATGCAAATGTTGTAAAATTATAGTGCACGGACGTAAAACCTTTACTTCCAATACAACAAAGGAATCTTTTTGCATCAAAGAAAGATTAGATTGTCGTTCCCAATTTATTATATACATGCTAGAATGTCCGTGCCGATACCAATATATTGGTAGAACAACGCAAAGCATGCAAAAAAGACTTAATACACATCGCTATAACATCAAAAATGGGTTCCTTAAGCATAGTGTGTCTAGACACTACGCACAGACACATAATAGAGATCCTTCCAGCTTACAACTGACTATAATTGATCATGTGCAGGATGAGACTGAGGATAGGATTAATAAACTCAATAGGAAAGAATCGTTTTGGATTTTTAAGATGGGCACATTGTTCCCTGAAGGGTTAAATCTCGCTTTAGAGAAGAATTTTTGAAGGAAATCTAGCTGCATCAGTATAAAAAAAAAAAAAAAAAAAAAAAAAAAGAGAATTTTAATAATTTTAAAATATTTTAAAGTATTTTTACAGTTTTTAAATAGTATTGTTTGTATTTTTATCTTTATATATGGGTGTATATAATAGATATGGTATATGTATGTTTTTATGTTCTGGTAGATATAATGTATGTATATACCTTTAAATAGTTGAATCTGCAGATAGGAATGTGTAGCACACCTCTTTTTTATCAGTGATTAGTGGGGGTTGAGAATAAAAGGGGAATTTTACTATGGGTCTGACATCCACTTGAGAAAGACACCTTTAGTGTCGAAACATGTTGTGGCGAGGAGACCTATAACATCTACTGTTCACAATAAATTTGAAAGGTAATATTCGATAAGAGCCCAGTGCCTGTTTCTGTCCCTAGCGCTCATTTTATCATACCTTTTTACTCCATATCGTGTATGTGTGAGGTAACATATATTGCCCGGCCGGGGGGAGGGTTTACTATTGGCTGGAGATTTATCAGGCTGCCTATAGCAACCAATCACAGTTCAGCTTCTATTTCCTACAGGTCATTAATATGACATATTCAAATTCTATTTTGTTATAGCTAACAGCAGTTATTTATTAACCCGGGCGTAGCCGGGTACTACAGCTAGTGACTAAATACCGTGTTTCCCCGAAAATAAGACCCTGTCTTATATTTTTTTGGGGGCCAAAAGTGGCCCCCTGTCTTATTTTCGGGGGGGGGGTTATATTGGCAGCCCCAGCCCCATACACACACAAACACACATACATACATATATACATACATACACATACATTCACATATATACACATATATACACATACACACACACACACATGCACCACTTCTTTCCTTGTCCGGTGCTGTCCGGTGTTGTCCCCTCTGTCATGCCCCGCTCCTCCGGCCGTCCGGTGGTGTCCCCGCTCCTCTCCTGGTCTGCGGTGCGGTGTCCCGGTCCAGTTACATGGTGATCAGTGCAGTGCCCGGCCGACTTTCTGGTTCCTCCGGCAATCCCCGCCCAGGTCAGGCCCTGCGCCAATGAGAGCGCAGGACCTGGGACGTCAATCACCGCCCAGACGCGGCCAGATGATGTTGGGGCCTCTGATTCGGCAGATGCGGTGGCCAATGAGCGTCACGTATGCAAAACACCTGCACAGCGTGCAAATTTAAAATTCACGCGCCGTGCGGCTCTCATCTAAGCCCCCTGCTCCTCCGGTCTCTTGACCGTGCTCCCCCGCTCCTCCTATCCCCTCCCCACGCTCCCCACGCTCCTCCTGTCCCCTGCCCCCGCTCCCCCCGCTCCTCCTGCCCCCCTCTGCCCCCCCTGCCCCCCTCCGCTCCTTGCGGTCCCCCCCGGCTTTACCTGCCCAGGTCCGCACCGTCCATCTGTCCATGTGGCAACAGGCAGGGGGAGCGGAGGTGCAGAAGGGGGCGGCGCTATCCCCCACACAGCCGCTTCCTGCCTGCTGGGCGCCGCCGGGAGCAGCAAGTTAAAGAGCTGTGTGCATGATACATGTGTGTGCTGTGTGCATGATGCATGTGTGTGCTGTGTGCATGATGCATGTGTGTGCAGGTGTGCTGTGTGCATGATGCATTTGTGTGCATGATGCATGTGTGTGCAGGTGTGCTGTGAATGATACATGTGTGTGCAGGTATGCTATGTGCATGATACATGTGTGTGCAGGTGAGCTGTGTGCATGATGCATGTGTGTGCAGGTGTACATGATGCATCTGTGTGCAGGTGTGCATGATGAGTGTTTGCATGATACATGTGTGTGTAGGTGTGCATGATGCATGTGTGTGCAGGTGTGCTGTGTGCATGATGCGTGTGTGTGCAGGTGTGCTGTGTGTATGATGCATGTGTGTGCAGGTGTGCATGTGTGTGCAGGTGTGCTGTGTGCATGATGCATGTATGTGCAGGTGTGCATGATGCAGGTGTGCTGTGTGCATGATACATGTGTGCGCAGGTGTACTGTGTGTATGATACATGTGTGTGCAGGTGTGCTGTGTGCATGATGCGTGTGTGCAGGCGTGCATGATGCAGGTGTGCTGTGTGCATGATACATGTGTGCGCAGGTGTGCTGTGTGCATGATGCAAGTGTGTGCTGTGTGCATGATGCATGTGTGCATGATACATGTGTGTGCAGGTGTGCTGTGTGCATGATGCATGTGTGTGCTGTGTGCATGAAGCATGTGTGTGCAGGTGTGTTGTGCATGATGCAGGTGTGCTGTGTGCATGATGCATGTGTGTGCAGGTGTGCTGTGTGCATGATGCATCTGTGTGCTGTGTGCATGGTGTAGGTGTGCTGTGTGCATGATGCATGTGTGTGCAGGTGTGCTGTGTGCATGATGCATGTGTGTTCAGGTGTGCTCTCTCCATCCTGCCCCCCCGACACCATCCAGCCTCGCTCACTCCATCCTGCCTCGCTCGCCTCCATCCTGCCCCGCTCACCTCCATCCTGCCCCGCTCGCCTCCATCCTGCTCCGCTCGCCTCCATCCTGCTCCTCCAACTCCATCCTGCCCCGCTCGCCACCATTCAACCCTACCCCCTGCCACCATCCTGCCCCACTCGCCACCATCCAACCCTACCCCCCTGCCACCATTCTGCCCCGCTCGCCACCATCCAACCCTACCCCCCTGCCACCACCCTGCCCCGCTCGCCACTATCCAACCCTACCCCTCTGCCACCATCCTGTCCCGCTCGCCACCATCCAACCCTACCCCCCTGCCACCATTCTTCCCTGCTCGCCACCATCCAACCCTACCCCTCTGCCACCATCCTGCCCCGCTCACCACCATCCAAACCTACCCCCCTGCTACCATCCTGCCCTGCTTACCACCATCCAACTCTACCCCCCTGCCACCATGCTGCCCCGCTCGCCACCATCCAACCCTACCCCCCTGCCACCATCCTGCCTCACTCGCCACCATCCAACCTTAACCCCCTGCCACCATCCTGCCCCGCTCGCCACCATCCTGCCCCACTCGCCACCATCCAACCCTACCCCCCTGCCACCATCCTGCCCCGCTCGCCACCATCCAACCCCACCCCCCTGCCACCATCCTGCCCCGCTCGCCACCATCCAACCCTACCCCCTGCCACCATCCTGCCTCGCTCGCCACCATCCAACCCTGCCACCCCTCCACCTCCATCCTGCCCCCCTCCATTTCCATCATGCCCTTCCTCCACCTCCATCCTGCCCCCCCTCCGCCTCCATCCTGCCCCCCCTCCGCCTCCATCCTGCCCCCCCTCTGCCTCCATCCTGCCCCCCTCTGCCTCCATCCTGCCCCCCTCCGCCTCCATCCTGCCCCCCCTCCACCTCCACCCTGCCCCCCCTCCACCTCCATCCTGCCCACCTGCCTCCATCCTGCCCCGCTAGCTCCATCCTGTCCACCCCCCCTCGTCACCATCCTGCCCCCCTACTCCATCCTGCCCCCCCGGCAGTTAGCGGTCATGTGACCGATCAGCTGATCGGTTTCCCAGGCAACGACAGGTCCTAAAGGCCTGTAGGACCTAGAAGACGGAGGTGGAGCGAGCCGGCGGACAGGTGAGTATCCTCACTGAGGATTTTTTTATTTTTACTGTGGAGGAGCCGCGTGGAGCGGAGTATCGCCATATACCATAGTGCTGCTATACATGTACTGTAATGTACCGCCATATACTATAGTGCTGCTATACATGTACTGTAATGTACCGCTATGTACTATAGTGCTGCTATACATGTACTGTAATGTACCGCCATTTTCCATAGCGCTGCTATACATGTACTGCAATGTACCACCAACCACCATAGCGCTGCTGTGTATATATATATATATATATATATATATATACATATGTAGTTCACTCATGTTGACTGAACAAGTTCTGTCAGTCACAGCATGACAACTACATACATATTCTAGAATACCCGATGCGTTAGAATCGGGCCACCATCTAGTTTTTTATAATTAACTAATAGAAATTTCTTTCTGTTATGAGAATATTTTAATGTAAGTAATTATCAACATTATTTTTACTGATTTTATTATATGCAATACTTTTGCTAATAAAATATGTATGTTTTTAGCGTTTTGCAACACATAGAAAATCACACATTTTTATTTGAAAAGCTTTGTATATGATTTTAGACATCTAGTAGGTTGCCAGGGTAACTTTTAACAACTTTGTAATATTTTAATTCCAACTGTATACACATTAATGAATTATTTTGGCTGATACCGATCTGTTTATTTCCAAAGATGACGGTGGTTTGTTTATCAACCACAATGGTTCACAGCACCCAGGTGGATCTGGGTAATATTTCTGTACAAACTATATTACCCTCAGTTGCGACGCCCGTCTAGCCCAGGGAGTCCAACCCGGTTACTCAATCGACATATTCAGCAGAAAAGACAGCGCCTTCCACACAGGTGGTTCAATCAATGCATCCTCCTTTATTCCATGTCTGTCATAGAGCGACGTTTCGAACCATCTGGTTCTTTATCAAGCACATTGTAATACAGACAAACCACCCTTAAATAGTGTATAACCCACCCCCCCAATAACAAGTGACCAATCATCATATGATATCACAAATACTAAAACATTACATAAATATAACACATTAAAACACCTCCTGGGTCCTAATATACAAATACAGTACTTCACCATCGGCAGGCTATGTACCGATCGCTCATCAAGCCCTTTTTTTTCCAGTTCTATTCATCTTATCAAAGTTCATCCTCAAATCAAAACAAAGGTCCTCAACCAATCATATTCTTTGTTTTCATGTGGCCATGGTGACTCTGCTTGTCATGTATGATGAACCACACCTCTCCATAGTCCACAGCCAATCACCAGCGTCTGCATACTGAGCATGCTCCAAACTCCTTCTCATTGGTGACTCCAGCGGTGCTATTGAGCATGCTCCGGCATCCGTCACTGATTAGTCTTCACTCCCCTACCTCAGTGGGAAGGCCAATCCCGGCGCGTGCCATGCATAGGAATGACAGAGCACAAAACCCCTCCCTCCTAGACTCTACTTCAGACTCTTAACCCATAGTGACTGGACACAAACCTCAATAGAGATTATTCCCCATAAGATTTCATTACAGCAACCACTACAGACACGTGGCTAATAATGGCACATTTCACAACATATATCTGCAGGGATAAATAACCCTTATCCATAATTACTTGTCTAGGGATCTTGTACTCACCCAATAATGTATATTAGGATTATCTAGACTTCACCCCCAAATACACTGGCTTTAACCCATTATTTAACACATTATTATCAAATATATCCAACAGACACTTATATTTTACCTAGGGGATGAATCAAAGGGGCAAAAATCTATCAAGTACCAATGGTGCCATGTGTCTCAGTAATCCCTGCAGCATCCTTAATAAACCCAAATCTTATTGACTATAGTGGGTAAAAAAAAAAGGAAAAAATCTACTTCAGTTACAAATCCCCCAATTTGACAATAACATATACAGTCATATGAAAAAGTTTGCTAAACGGAGATTCTGCTGCACACCAGCACTTCATGTCTTTAAAGTAAAAGCCGATGGCTAACATGTATTATTGCATTGTATGAACAGGAACCAAGAACCAGTGGCGTAACTAGAGTCTGGTGGGCCCCGGGGCGAAATTCAGACCGGGGCCCCCCCCACCCACGGGCACACGTTGGTCGGATGTATGGGCCCCATGTAACGTTCTAAGTTCTATAAAGACTAACAAATTGACCCGTCTATGTATTAATGTCCCTCATCCTGCTATATATGGTCATCCTACTGGAATATGGAGCAAATCCTTTTAAATATGTCTCCCATCCTGCTATATATGGTCTCCCTCCGGGAATATGGCCCTTATCGTGGTATATATGTCCCCCGTCCTGGTATATACGGTCTTCCTCCTCCCGCCACGATAGTCCTCTAATTATTATAATGTATCCCCATATTCCTCCATATATTACAATAGACCCCCATAGTCCTCCATGTATTATAATGCATCCCATAGTCCCCCATTCATAAGGTAGCCCCAATAGTCATCCAATTATTATAATGCACCCCTACTATCC
>JARQOC010003420.1:0-16592 GCA_033576535.1 Allobates femoralis | reverse complement strand
ACAGCTAGAACTTGCATGCTGCAAGAACCTTGTTGTTGAGGTCTTGTCTGCCAGCCAAACGTTAGATGCTGTTGGTCTTCGGCCTCAATATCGTTTACTACCTGACGGGAAATTAGCAGGAGGGACACATCGATCAATCCTCGTCTGTCTGCCGAAATGGTGATTAGTTGGCACATACCAATGCCCTGTACCTCGCCGTCCATGCAAGACTTTTTTTGGGATTGTTTTTGTGTGACATTTTGTAATTCCGTGGGCTTTCTAGGCGGCTGTAAACAATGACAGGAAAATTTTTGTGAGAAAGGTACACACTAGAGGCTAAGCGTATTTTAGAGAAGATGGAAAGGTACCGTGCGAGCTGCAGGCAGGACACCGTACAGCTACGCACTGGCACAGGAAAAAATTGTTTAGTACGCAGAACCAGGCACACTTAGGCTGCGGTGCTGCTGCGTGCAAGTTTACAAGTACCGTGCGAGCTGCAGGCAGGACACCGTACAGCTACGCACGGCACAGGAAAAAAATGTTTAGTACGCACGAACCAGCACACTTAGGCTGCGGTGTGCTGCGTGCAAGTTTACAAGTACAGTTGACGGCGAGCTGCAGGCAGGACACCGTACAGCTACGCACTGGCACGAGGGAAAAAATTGTTTAGTACGCAGAAACCAGGCACACTTAGGCTGCGGTGCTGGCTGCGTGCAAGTTTACAAGTACCGTGCGAGCTGCAGGCAGGACACCGTACAGCTACGCACTGGCACAGGAAAAAATTGTTTAGTACGCAAACCAGGCACACTTAGGCTGCGGTGCTGGCTGCGTGCAAGTTTACAAGTACCGTGCGAGCTGCAGGCAGGACACCGTACAGCTACGCACTGGCACAGGAAAAAATTGTTTAGTACGCAGAACCAGGCACACTTAGGCTGCGGTGCTGGCTGCGTGCAAGTTTACAAGTACCGTGCGAGCTGCAGGCAGGACACCGTACAGCTACGCACTGGCACAGGAAAAAATTGTTTAGTACGCACGAACAGGCACACTTAGGCTGCGGTGCTGGCTGCGTGCAAGTTTACAAGTACCGTGCGAGCTGCAGGCAGGACACCGTACAGCTACGCAACTGGCACAGGAAAAAATTGTTTAGTACGCAAACCAGGCACACTTAGGCTGCGGTGCTGGCTGCGTGCAAGTTTACAAGTACCGTGCGAGCTGCAGGCAGGACACCGTACAGCTACGCACTGGCACAGGAAAAAATTGTTTAGTACGCAGAACCAGGCACACTTAGGCTGCGGTGCTGGCTGCGTGCAAGTTTACAAGTACCGTGCGAGCTGCAGGCAGGACACCGTACAGCTACGCACTGGCACAGGAAAAAATTGTTTAGTACGCACAACCAGGCACACTTAGGCTGCGGTGCTGGCTGCGTGCAAGTTTACAAGTACCGTGCGAGCTGCGGGCAGGACACCGTACAGCTACGCACTGGCACAGGAAAAAATTGTTTAGTACGCAGAACCAGGCACACTTAGGCTGCGGTGCTGGCTGCGTGCAAGTTTACAAGTACCGTGCGAGCTGCAGGCAGGACACCGTACAGCTACGCACTGGCACAGGAAAAAAATTGTTTAGTACGCAGAACCAGGCACACTTAGGCTGCGGTGCTGGCTGCGTGCAAGTTTACAAGTACCGTGCGAGCTGCAGGCAGGACACCGTACAGCTACGCACTGGCACAGGAAAAAAATTGTTTAGTACGCACAACCAGGCACACTTAGGCTGCGGTGCTGGCTGCGTGCAAGTTTACAAGTACCGTGCGAGCTGCAGGCAGGACACCGTACAGCTACGCACTGGCACAGGAAAAAATTGTTTAGTACGCACAACCAGGCACACTTAGGCTGCGGTGCTGGCTGCGTGCAAGTTTACAAGTACCGTGCGAGCTGCAGGCAGGACACCGTACAGCTACGCACTGGCACAGGAAAAAATTGTTTAGTACGCAGAACCAGGCACACTTAGGCTGCGGTGCTGGCTGCGTGCAAGTTTACAAGTACCGTGCGAGCTGCAAGCAGGACACCGTACAGCTACGCACTGGCACAGGAAAAAATTGTTTAGTACGCACAACCAGGCACACTTAGGCTGCGGTGCTGGCTGCGTGCAAGTTTACAAGTACCGTGCGAGCTGCAGGCAGGACACCGTACAGCTACGCACTGGCACAGGAAAAAATTGTTTAGTACGCACAACCAGGCACACTTAGGCTGCGGTGCTGGCTGCGTGCAAGTTTACAAGTACCGTGCGAGCTGCAGGCAGGACACCGTACAGCTACGCACTGGCACAGGAAAAAATTGTTTAGTACGCACAACCAGGCACACTTAGGCTGCGGTGCTGGCTGCGTGCAAGTTTACAAGTACCGTGCGAGCTGCAGGCAGGACACCGTACAGCTACGCACTGGCACAGGAAAAAATTGTTTAGTACGCAGAACCAGGCACACTTAGGCTGCGGTGCTGGCTGCGTGCAAGTTTACAAGTACCGTGCGAGCTGCAGGCAGGACACCGTACAGCTACGCACTGGCACAGGAAAAAATTGTTTAGTACGCAGAACCAGGCACACTTAGGCTGCGGTGCTGGCTGCGTGCAAGTTTACAAGTACCGTGCGAGCTGCAGGCAGGACACCGTACAGCTACGCACTGGCACAGGAAAAAATTGTTTAGTACGCACAACCAGGCACACTTAGGCTGCGGTGCTGGCTGCGTGCAAGTTTACAAGTACCGTGCGAGCTGCAGGCAGGACACCGTACAGCTACGCACTGGCACAGGAAAAAATTGTTTAGTACGCACAACCAGGCACACTTAGGCTGCGGTGCTGGCTGCGTGCAAGTTTACAAGTACCGTGCGAGCTGCAGGCAGGACACCGTACAGCTACGCACTGGCACAGGAAAAAATTGTTTAGTACGCAGAACCAGGCACACTTAGGCTGCGGTGCTGGCTGCGTGCAAGTTTACAAGTACCGTGCGAGCTGCAGGCAGGACACCGTACAGCTACGCACTGGCACAGGAAAAAATTGTTTAGTACGCACAACCAGGCACACTTAGGCTGCGGTGCTGGCTGCGTGCAAGTTTACAAGTACCGTGCGAGCTGCAGGCAGGACACCGTACAGCTACGCACTGGCACAGGAAAAAATTGTTTAGTACGCACAACCAGGCACACTTAGGCTGCGGTGCTGGCTGCGTGCAAGTTTACAAGTACCGTGCGAGCTGCAGGCAGGACACCGTACAGCTACGCACTGGCACAGGAAATTTTTTGTGGAAAAATGGCACCAAAATTATTTGGTAGACTAGTGCCAAAAATAAGAAAAAGTTTAGGATTACAGCTCTGCGGAAAGCTGGGTGAACTAAGCTCTGAGGATGGTGCTGGATTCACTGTAAGGCTGCTCCTATCTCCCTTCCTTACAGTCCTGTACAGCAATCCTCCGTCCTGGTAGTTCTGAAAAGAACTTTTGGGTTATGTGTGAGGAATCTTGACTCCTACACTGCGTCCTGTTAGTTCTGAAAAGAACTTTTGGGTTATATGTGACTCCTACACTGCCTAACTGTCCCTAGATCTGCTCCAAGTCTCCCTGCACTAGGTCAGCTCTTCTCAGCAATGTGCCCAAAATGGCGGGGGCAAGCCTTATATACTGCCTTGCCTGTCATAGATGACATAGGCATCACGATGGACAGCAGCCAATCATAGTCCTGACACAACCAAAGCTGCTATGCCATTACTGACTATGATTGGCTATCTTCACAAGTTTTCTGACCTAACACGCAATGCTGACTAGTAACATAAAAGATTCTGGATTCGCGAGTCCCGAATAGAGAATACAGGACTCGGAATCGCAGACTCGCTAGGATTCGGACTCGTAGACTCGCTCAGACTCGCTGCTGTTTGGGGAGATTCAAGCTATATAGCGATGTGATAGAGCGAGTCTAGCGAGTCTAGCGAGTGAGAGAAAGTAAACTATGACAAAACTAAGATTGCCATTCACTTGCATTGGACTCGTTACTGAGCGAGTATTCGCTAAAAGACTCGCCGATTCCCGAGTCCAGCGAGTCCCTTAAGAATCGCCGAGTAACGAGTCCTAGCGAGTAGACTCGCTCATCCCTAGTTGATACATAAAATGAGGGCAATGGGGATAGGGGAAAATATGTGTAAGTGGGTTAAGAACTGGCTTAGTGATAGGAAACAAAGGGTGGTTATTAATGGAACACACTCAGAATGGGTCACAGTTAACAGTGGGGTACCACAGGGGTCAGTGTTGGGCCCGCTTCTATTTAATATATTTATTAATGACCTTGTAGGGGGCATACAGAGTAGAATCTCAATATTTGCAGATGACACTAAACTCTGCAGGGTAATCAATACAGAGGAGGACAATTTTATATTACAGGAGGATTTATGTAAACTAGAAGCTTGGGCTGCTAAATGGCAAATGCGCTTTAATGGGGATAAATATAAAGTCATGCACTTGGGCAGAGGAAACAAAAGGTATAATTATGTGCTTAATTGTAAAACACTGGGCAAAACTGTCACTGAAAAAGACCTGGGTGTATGGGTAGATGACAAACTCACATTTAGTGGCCAGTGTCAGGCAGCTGCTGCAAAGGCAAATAAAATAATGGGATGTATTAAAAGAGGCATAGATGCTCATGAGGAGAACATAATTTTACCTCTATACAAGTCACTAGTGCGACCACACTTAGAATACTGTGTACAATTCTGGTCTCCGGTGTATAAGAAAGACATAGCTGAACTAGAGCGGGTCCAGAGAAGAGCGACAAAAGTTATTAGAGGACTAAGGGGTCTGCAATACCAAGACAGGTTATTAAACTTGGGGTTATTTAGCTTGGAAAAACGAAGGCTTAGGGGTGATCTTATAATAATGTATAAATATATGAGGGGGCAGTACAGAGACCTTTCTAATGATCTCTTTACTCTTAGGCCTGAGACTGGGACAAGGGGCATCCTCTACGTCTGGAGGAAAGAAGGTTTAATCATAATCACAGACGCGGATTCTTTACTGTAAGAGCAGTGAGACTATGGAACTCTCTGCCACATGATGTTGTAATGAGTGAGTCACTACTAACATTTAAGAAGGGCCTAGATGCCTTTCTTGAAAACTATAATATTACTAGTTATATATACTAGATTCTTTGATAGGGCGTTGATCCAGGGAATTAGTCTGATTGCCGTATCTGGAGTCAGGAAGGAATTTTTTCCCCCAATGTGGAGATTAGTGTTGCCACATGGGGTTTTTTTTTGCCTTCCTCTGGATCAACATGTTAGGCTATGGGTTGAACTAGATGGACTTAAAGTCTTCCTTCAACCTTAAAAACTATGTTACTATGTTATACAGCATTACAAAAAATTTTGCAAGTCTTTGATAGCACTTGTTTTTTGCCTGAAGACAGGCTGGGTTTAAGGAGGGGGTAGTGTGGTGCCCGGATCCAGTCTACACAGAGATGCTGCACCACTGTTAGGGTGTAGTATCCCACTCACGGGTAAGAGGGGCACAGACCAGTGCAGGGACACCCAGACCACACACTAGGAACCATTGTAGTGGGGATGGGTGGAGAGGAAGTAGTTATAGGGAGCATCTGGGAGGAGCGTAGTTAGGGCATACACATGTAGAGGATGTGGGACACGTGACAAAGGGTATAAATAGAGTTGGAAAGATCTAGAAAGGAGGAGAGACAGTTGAACAGCAGACAGGAGAGTTGTTGCAGAGAGAGGAAAAAGAGAGTGAAGCAGCTTGGAGGGAAGCTAGAGAAAGAAAGCCTGTCACAGAAGGAAAAGAACTTGAGAGAAGTGTCCAGAGGCCAGACTGAGGAGCAGAGAAGGAGAAGCAGGTGGCTCCAGGAGGAAGAGAGGATCCTGGGCAGAGACAATTCCACCCGTGGGACTCGTATCCATTGTCAAGCACAAGGCAGTGGAGGGACTAGGCTGAGGAAAAGGGGCACCGGGACCCCAAGACTAGTGGAGAAGACAGACAAGGCTCAGCTAGCAACCCTGGAGGCAGTGGTAATTCCAAGGTGCCACAGTCGACAACCGTACATATCTGCTGAAAAGGTGGCAAAGAAAGGGTTAAGGGAGAAACTGCAGGTCAACCCCTAAGAAAAGCCCACAGCTACTGGCTTAGAGCTCTGTGTGGCACGGCGCAAGGCAGGATGGGTGAGGTAAGTGCTGTGTAAAGAGGCTGAGAAAGGACAGAGAAGGGGTGCTGGTTATGTGTCATCCTCCTACCCAGGAGTAGCCAGATCCCTGCCTTCGAGAACCCAGAGCTCAGCGGGCTGTTACACAAAGACTGTGAGTAAAAGATCTCAAGACTGCAACCCACTGTGTCCATGAAATTTCTTAACATGTCAACAGAACCAGAAACACAACTACCAACTCACTCAGTTACCTCAAGCTGCCCTGGGGTCAGCCCTACCCATAGAGGGCTTAGGAACATTGCTGCCTCCCTACCATTGGCCTCCAGAGGAACTGTCGTGCAGCAGCGGCCATCTATAGCCGCAACCTGCAGGTGGCATCACATAAAATTAACAAGTATCCCCAGGTCCAGTTAACCTTTCCAGAATGAACCCTCCATGCCAGGTGATTAAGAACTATAATAAATGACAAAAGATTTGAAGTTGTCCATACATTTTCCATACTACTGTGTGACTTAGGGGCCCTTTACATGCCGCTACTGGCGGGTGGATACAACCACTACATGCTACAAATGTAGCTTGTAGCGGCAAAATACCCCGTAGTAGCGGCGTGTGAAGACGGTAGGAGGCACCCGGCAACAGATGCATCTGTTTCCGAGCACTGCCCTGAAACAGGTGGCTACACAGGCGATTGTAGCGAGCTGTACCGGCGTGTAAAGAAGCAACAGAAGGGATGTGTCGACACCAGGCAATGTACCTGGTATGTAGCTGGGGCGTGACGCAGGCGCCGGGATACCGCCCCCCTTCAGCGATCATTGGTGGAAGCTCCTGCGTTACGATTGGTAGTCGCGGCATAGGGAGGCATATTTAAGGAGCTGACCAGTCACACTACACAATTGCTCGAGCGTCATGTATTAAACAGCCTCCTGCGATGCCTGGCCAATCATGGGTTTCTTGCTTTGCCCTATCAGCGTACGGACGTCTCGTAATCCACAATTGTGGCACGCCTATGTGCTGTCCCTGCTGCACCAGGTCCGCCCATATTAGCTGGTTGTAGCAGTGTGTAAATGAGGTAAGATGAGCTACAGAAGGTGACTTGAGACACCCGGCGGTGTATCCAGAGATAGATGTAACGTAGCGTAGCGCACCTTGTGGCGGCGTGTAAAGATGGTGCGTTTACCGTTTGTAACCGTTTGTGCGTGCTCGTGCACGTGAAGTAGCTGGTTGTATCCACCCGCCAGTAGCGGCGTGTAAAGGTACCCTTAATGATATGGACAGTGTACTGTATGTTGTTATTATGGACTACTTTGTGGGAGCATTTTCTTTTTCGTCATTGCAGATATTGTTTTAATAATACTTCTTCAGGCCTAGCTGCATTTCATTTAGCGGCTACTAAGACGGAATGTGAGCAGTTCCTTAGCAAAAAAAAATATAAAACACAGGAAAACGTTTTTGCCGCAATTACTTTTGGTATTTGTGATTTCTATTACAATATGAGTCATCTACACAAAAATACCTTTTTTCACCATTTCTGTTGTATACAAAATAATGTATAAAAGGATAAATAAGGAAAAAAAAATATTCAATTTGCCTGAGGTCCCAAGATAAAGAGATCAACATAGAAACAAGATGTATTGAACCAGAAAAGTAAATTGAGCTCAAAAGCAATTACATGTTTTTAGGCAATTTCCTCCAAAATAAATACATTATGTTATAATGCTTCGGGTTACTTCCTCTACGTCTAACCTGAGGCTACAGCTGCTATGCCAGTCACTTCACTTCATTCTAGTACAGTTTATTATTTGTGGCTAGAACACTAAGCTGATATAATTGAGCTTACTTATTGAACCATAGGGAACAATGCCGAAATAGGTTTTCTCAAAAGAAAATGAAATTTGTTAATGTTAAATAACTTAAGTAATGGATCTGTACCAGGAATAGGGTCAGACAGAGGGCCCAGTGGAGGACATATACAGTAGCAGCTAAAAGTTTAGCTTTTTTTTTTTTTTAAAGGGAACTGTCAGCTCGTGTTACCCACTATCCTACCACTACCTGTCCCTGCATCTTGCTAGCACATCCCTAACCATCCCTCTCTGAGCTAAAACTTCAATATAATGCTTGAGAAAAATGATTTATTAACTTACATTTTCCTATGGTAAGGAGGGCTCCAGTCTACGCGGTAGACTGAGATGGGTGGTCTCCGGGTCTCCATTCTCCCCCCTCGCTGCTTTTATCATGCCCCACTGGGTGTCATCATTCCTTCTCTTCTCGCCCCTGTTTTGAAAATCCCGCCTTCTCCTCATAATATAACACGCAGTCTGATGTAATTTCCAGTCCAGTGCATTATGGGGGCTTATCAGGTGTTCAGCCCGGCTTCAATATGTTCACTGCGCATGCGCCAGAGCACGCGGTACAGCCCATACACCTGCACACTGCGCAGGACCGTAAATTAGGTTCTGGCTGCCCGTCATGCCATGAGGAGCAGGTGGGATTTTCAAAGAGAGGGCGCGCAGGACAAGAAATGATAAAAGCAGCAAGGGAGGGGAAATGGAGACCTGTAGACCGCCACACCATAGCCTGGATGCCTCATTATCATAGGAAAATGTAAGCTAATGAAACGTTTTTCTCAGGCATTATATTGCAGTGTTAGCACAGAGAAGGATGGTTAGGGATGTGCTAGCAAGGGGCAGAGTCAGATAGTCGTAGGATACGGAGTAAAATGACCTGACAGGTTCCCTTTAAGTGTGATGACATCTGTCTGATTGTTATGATGCTATTTTCCTGGTGATGAATTGAAAGTGCATGAAGTTGTCATCATGCAAGACTTTTTTTTTTAACCAAAATGTGTTTGTAGATTGATATCTATCACATCTAATATATAAAGCTGAATGTGTGTAGTGTGTGTGTGTGTGTATGTATGTATATCCGGGATTGGCATCTACGCCGTCGCAACTACAGCCACAAAATTTTGCACAGTCACACGTCTGTACCCCGAGAGCGTCATAGGCTATGTTGTGAGGCGAAATTTTAACCCTGCAAGTTCCAGTTCACCAAACAATTTTGCCCCTATCTACATAATGGGGAAAAAGTGAATGGAAAAGTGTTGGAGGAAAATTGACAGCTGTCAGCTATAGCCACAAAATTTTGCACAGTCACACATCTGGACCCCTAGAGCGTCATAGGCTATGTTGTGAGGCGAAAATTTAACCCCGCGCATTCCAATTCACCAAACAATTTTGCCCCTATCTACATAATGGGGAAAAAGTGACAGTTACCAGTTGACAGTTGTGAATGAGAGGGGCTTAATGACAGCACCAAAGACTAACAGCATATACCAGCATATAGTCACTAAGGTGGGGCCCCAACATGAGATATTCACCACGCACGGGACATGTATACACACCACACACACACAAAGAGTAACAGCAAGTGTATAGTCGCTAAGGTGCAGCCCCAACATTGGATATTCACCACGCACCCGAACAAACACACACACACCACCACAAAGAGACACACACAACACAGAGACACACACACCCCCAAGGGGACACACACACACCCTATAGTGACACATGCACTCACCCCACAGGGACACACACACACACACCACAAAAAGACACATACAACACAGACACAAACACCACACAGACCCCCCCCACAAGGACACACACACATAGCCACCCTATAGGGACACATGCACTCACCCCACAGGGACACACACACACACTACAAAGAGACACACACCACACAGCCCCCCCCCACAGGGACACACACACATACACACCCTATAGGGACACATGCACTCACCGGACAGGGACACACACACACACACACCACAAAGAGACACACACAACACAGAGACACACACACACCACACACAGACAACCCCCCCACAGGTACACACACACATACACACCCTATAGGGATACATGCACTCACCCCACAGACACACACACACACACCACAAAGAGACACACACAACATAGATACACACACACCACACAGACCCCCCACAGGGACACACACACATACACACCCTATAGGGACACATGCACTCACCCCACAGGGACACACACACCACAAAGAGACACACACAACAGAGACACACACCACACCTCATACGTGTGCTATCTTTAATTTCCAAACATCTGATTAAAAACAGCCAATGTGCAACACATGTGCCATATAGGGAATTAAGGCAGATGTCAGTCACATGAGCTGTCTATTATGTGTATGTGGTAGGTAACATATACTGCCCAGCCAGGGGGAGGGTTTACTATTGGCTGGAGATTTATTAGGCTGCCTATAGCAATCAATCACAGCTCAGCTTCTATTTTCTTACAGGTCATTAATATGACATATTCAAATTCTATTTTGTTATCGCTAACATCAGTTATTTATTAACCCGGGCGTAGCCGGGTACTACAGCTAGTATCTTAATAAATACTGATAAATGCTTTATGATATTAGTATGATTTCCACCGAAGAAAGAGCTGGGCTTTGTAGTCCGCGCTGACCTCAAGAAACTTCCAGTCCAGTAAAGGGTTAATCAGATTCTGGTTTATTTTCCTACGCGTTTCGTGGCTTTAATTCTGCCACTTCATCATTTACTGGACTGGAAGTTTCTTGAGGTCAGCGCGGACTACAAAGCCCAGCTCTTTCTTCGGTGGAAATCATTTATCTTCAGTGGGCTCCTGCAGCGACCATTACCAGGCTCTCTCAGTTTGTTGTGGCTCTCACAACCACCGCAGGTGAGTCACACCGATTGGGGGGTCTGGACTATTTATTAAGAAGATAACGCCCTATGTGCGCTCCCTATTTATCCTATGATATTAGTATAAAACTGTTTTCATTTGAGGCATGTTTACTTTGGAGTTTGGCACTAGCACCTTATATTCTCTATGTAACACTATGCATCCAATTATATGGGCACATAATTAATTTATTTAATAATAATAATATAATAATATTTATTCATTTATATAGCGCTATTAATTCCATAGCACTTTACATACATGAGTAATGCTGTCTCTCTTGGAGCTCACAATCTAAACATCCTATCAGTATGTCTTTACAATGTGGGAGGAAACCGGAGTGCCCGGAGGAAACCCACGCAAACATGGGGAGAACATACAAACTCTTTGCAGATGTTGTCCTTAGTGTCCTTGGTGGGAATTGAACCCAGGACCTCAAGACTCAAGTGCCACAAAGGCTACAGTGCTAACTACTTGAGTCACCGTGCTCACCGTGTCACTGTGACATTTACACTTATTAGTGTTTTAACCTCAGTAATTTAACTACATTTTTAGTGTCATTATTCATTATTTCAGTAGTGGCTAACCATCGGAGCTAGCCGAAGTAGATTTTGTAGTGGGGTTGTTGCTGCTAGGAAGCCTAGGGGGAGCCACCGTGTCTTAAGCTAGGGTCACACTTAAAACATGAATTGCGTTCACCGCATCCAGATCCGGATGCGGTGAACGCAATTGTATTCATACATTCAGCAATCCGGGAAGCCGCAATCCGGTAACCGGATTGCTCAGGATATGTAATCCTGAGCAATCCGGTTACCTGGATAGTTTGCTCATCCCTGCTGCCGCATCTTTATACCTGTCCCTGCACCCCCTCTTTTCCTCATTTCTAGCCTTCCCTTTTGGAAGAAACCGACGTTGTAAAGTAGAGAATAGAGGTTATAATCACCTCTTCCTGTGTGAGTTCTCTGTTTCTATACAAGTGTCCAAAGGCGGGCCTGTCTGCTGCTCCCTCTGCCCGCTTAGTAATTATGCATGCCCCTCTCAGCTTGCTGCAGTGCTGAGAGCCTGGCTGTGTCATGAAAGGGGCGGGCTAAAATCATGTCATATCAGTAGCCCCGCCCCTTTCATGACGTGGCCAGGCTCTCAGCACTGCAGCCAGCTGAGAGGGGGCGTGCATAATTACAAAGTGGGCGGAGGGAACAGCAGACTGGCCCGTCCTTGGACACTTGGACAGAAACAAAGAACTCACACAGGAAGAGGTGATTATAACCTCTATTCTGTACTTTACACCATCGTTTTCTTCAGCAAAAGGGATGGCTACAAATGAGGATAAGAGGGGGTGCAGGGACAGGTCTAAAGACGCGGGGGGTAAGTTTGAGGGGTCATGCGCGTCGCTCTGAGGAGCCCAGCGCTTTTGGAAAGAACAGATTATAGCAGGATAAGCCCACCTGAGTGGGTGTAAGGTCTCTAGGGGGACTAGGCACCCCTAGAGACATTATACAAAGATTTATTTATCAAAATAACAGTTTTACTAAACACAGAGCACTTTGCTTATCCCGGAGCCGGGATAAGCAAAGTATATGCGGGAACCGCAGTGCTCAGGATTACACATCCTCAGCAATCCGGTTCCCGCATTGTGGATGCTAAAGCCGCTCCGAAAATTGCAGCCTGCATGATTTTTCACGCAGGCTGCAGAGACGGAAACCGGATTGCTTGTGAAGCAATCCGTTTTTTTAGCATTGGCTCCTATGAGGAGCGTTTCTTGATCCGGTTTTGAGCTTTTTGAAAGCTCAAAACTGGATCAGGTTTTAAAAAAAAAACGTAGATGTGACCCTAGCCTTACTCCTCCAAATGAGTTTATTATAGAATGGTTATAGTCTAATCTAGGCTCAGCGCTAACTTAGACCCCTATCAATGGCATGTAGTGAAAAGAGGTACACCGGTATGTATTTAACCCTTTTTCGGGATGTTTATTGGTTCAGTGATATTACAAAATGCTAAAGGTGCGTGTTTGGAGATTAAGAAATGTATTAAAATCTATATTAAAATCAAAGCTAAAATTCACTCAGTATGTTGGAACAAGTTGTTAGTTCTCCTGAGTGTTAGGGTCCATTGTCATGTAGAGGTGACTTGACTCCAAATGCTAGATCCCGTATGTCCTGTAAATGCAATATGAGAAATAGTGGTGTAAGTAGTATGTCCATTTCTAGGTGTGTTTTTTTTTTTTAAGAAATATATGTATCTAAGAAATGTCTTACCTACATAGGTGATCTTGGTAAAGTGCTTTAGTAGTTTCTTTAGGTATGGGTGCTTGTTGTTGCTTGGAGAAGCTAGGGGATAAGGTTGTAATATTAGGTATCTGGGTCTGTAAGTGTTCGCTATAACCTTGCCAATTATTTTCTTACATCAAAATGTTGTTCTCACATATTACCGGCAGTTGGTGGAGTGCTAGAGGGTTGCTCCTGGAGGCAAGAAAGTAAATTCAATTAATTTGGTGTGTCTTTATCCCCGTGCAAAAAATAATTAAAAAAAGAGGGGGGAGGACGATACCTCTCAGGACTATTCGTCTAATAAATGGAGGTTTTAGATGTCTGGACTTCTTGGTGGTGTCTGACTGTCGGCTCTGGGTAACACTAAAACAGTGGGATTATACATAAGCAAAATGTCGCTTTTTTCCCTTTTACAGCGTAGAGGAATGTGTAACAAGTTGTACCTTGTACTATACCTTTCTGCTTCTTCTTAGGAGTGTATCTTTGTACCTATTGGTAGATTGGGTTTTAGTGCAATGCCATCATAACGTAATCATAAATTACAAGACAATACTGCTCCAGTATTACCTGTTATTACAGGTATGAATATTCTTGGGGAAGAATAATAGGTTGTAGTTTGTTGTGCTCTTATTGGATGATTCAACTGTAATAAAATTGTTGTCACTTAACATCAACGTAGTGTTCCCATATATTAACACGTGTATGAAACTGGCCCTCCTAAAATACTTCTCCTATGGGTGCACTTTTTTAGGGGGGAGAGAGGGATCCCCTTTCCTTTTTGGCATATGCTAGGTACTGTGTAGTTATCGTGTCCCCACGTGTTCCCTTAGCAGTGCTTTTTTTGTTAAAAAAATATTTCCTGGTACGCATAACCGAGGCGAGAGCGGAGGGTGGGGTGTTTGAGGGGGGGGGGTTGCTGTCAGGCGCCGGCCTAGCTTGAGGAGTGGGGGAGGGGTGCAGCCCTACGTCTCGTCATTCACTTCTGTGGTATATATGCCCCTGTTCCCTCCATCCCCCTGCTCCTTCCATCCTCCATCCCCCTGCTCCTTCCATCCTCTATTCCCCTGCTTCTTTCATCCTTCATCCCCCTGTTCCCTCCATCCTCCTGCTCCCTCCATTCTTTATCCCCCTGGTCTCTCCATCCCCCTGCTCTGAGTCCTTTCAATTCATCCTCCATCCCCCTGCTCCTTCCATTCTTGATCCCCCTGATCTCTCCATCCTCCATCCCTCTTGTCTCAATTTCTCCATACCCTGCCTGTCCTGATCTCTATCCCCCCTGTATCCTCTCCCCCTGCACAGCCTGCCACCCTCTGCACTCATCACAGTCACTGTCACTGACAGTCTGTCAATGCTGTTGTCACATACCCTGCACTGCAGCCTGCACAGCATTAGTCGTCCTCCTCCATCTTCTTTCCCTCTGCGCAAAACTCCGCCCACCCGAGTCACATGCATGTGACATCATCGCAGGTCCTCCGGCGCTGAGATAAACTGTGCTACTAGTACTACACACAGCCTGTAACACAGCAGGTCAGTGCTGCTCTTTAGATTTTCCGGTACGCCGTACCGGTATATACTGCGGATCTTCACATTTTCTGGTACGGCGTACCGGTATGTACCCCCACAAAAAAAGCACTGTCCCTTAGTATCGATGAATCCTTACTGGACATATATGAGGTTCACACCTTGCTGGGATAAAATAAATCCTGCAATGGATCTCTGGTGCACTACTAACAACTAAGCAGGTGTTTATGTGCTACAAGTATTGTAAATACTGCCTTACTAAGATTAGGTAAAAATCCACACAGTACCTTGTGTTGTTGCCCCTGCTGGATCATCTGCTGTGTTCCTTTGTGTGTCGCCCTTGTGATGGAGCGGTGCCAGGAGTACATGCTGTCGCCCACTTTTTGGTTTCTCCTGCGGTCAGCTGACGGGCGCGCCACAGATTGCATAGGCGTCATGTTTCAGAGAAGGGGGAAGAGCGGAGGTTGCTCAGAAGACAATGGGCTGGCTGTCAGAACTTTCACCAATTTATTTGTAAATTCATAGTTCTGGCTGCTTTTCCTGTTGCACAGTTATATTTTTATATTATTTTTAAATAAGTCCTTTATTAATTTTTAATGATTAAATAAATAAAAAATATATTGTTAATTTATATTTATTGTGTCGCTTCAATATGTCCATTCATACCTATGTTTGGATTTTTGAGAGTTGAATTTACTGTGAAGTGCTGATATATATTTGGATATTTTGTTGTAAGATTAGACATTAGTAAAAACTTTCTGGTCATGAGGGAGTGGAACAGGCTGCCATAGGAGGTTGCGAGCTCTGCATCAATGGAAATTTTCGAGCAGACGCTAGATAAACATACAGCTGGGATGGCTTGGGAAAACCTGCACTCAAAACCTGCAACCTCCTTCTCAATGGCCTCCCGGCTAACTCCCTCACACCTCTCCAGTCTATCCTCAACTCCGCTGCCCGACTCATCTATATGTCCTCCCGCTACTCCCCTGTCTCCCCTCTCTGCCAAGCCCTTCACTGGCTCCCCGTCTCCAAGAGATCCCAATTCAAAACACTAACCATGGCGTACAAAGCCATACACAACCTGGCTCCACCATACATCTCCGACCTGGTCTCCCGATACCTACCCTCACGCAACCTCCGCTCCTCCCAAGAACTCCTCCTCTGCTCCCCCCTCATCACCTCTTCGCACAACCGAGTCCAGGACTTCTCCCGGGCATCTGCCTTACTCTGGAACTCCCTACCCGAACACGTCAGACACTCTCCTACCCTGAGTAGCTTCAAGTGTCACCTGAAGACTCACTTGTTCCGTCAAGCCTACAACCTGCCATGAGACCCAGGCGACCGCCCCATACCTGACATTCCCCCATCCTACTGTATCCTAACCCACCCCTCATAGACTGTGAGCCCTCGTGGACAGGGTCCCTGCCCCTCCTGTACCTGTACGTCCTGATCGCCTAGATTTAGTGTACTTGTTCTTGTCTCCCTCAACCTCATGTAAAGCGCCATGGAACCTAATGGCGCTATATAAATAAATAATAATAATAATAATAATAATAATAATAGGGAGTTTGACACTAGCAGCTTTGAGGTCCCTTCCAGATCTACCATTCTATGATTCTTTGATAAGCCACAGTTGCTTTTGATTTACAGTGAAGTTTATGGTAAAACAGTCACCTTCAACTTGTGACCAGTGGCAGAAAATTCCATACATTTGGAAACATTTGCAACTGTAGCAGATGCATGAAGTCCTATGTCACAATGTGACACAATAGGATAATCTTTATATGTGATATAGCAATGTGGCGCTGTGATATAAGGGTTGCATGACACATGTATATCTCTACTTATTTCTTTCATATATATATATATATATTCTCTACTTGGGAAAACTCTCTGCTTC
>JARQOC010003419.1:0-16612 GCA_033576535.1 Allobates femoralis | reverse complement strand
TCGGAGATCAACATTCTGCTGGTGGTGACTCTGCCATATCCAGATGGGTTTTCCCTCAATCTCCACTGAAGTTGCTGTAATTCAGAGAAGCTGGATCGGCTCTCTAATCTCGGCTCACGGCTCTTTCTCGCATCTTCTCAGGATCACCCGGTCTCCTGACATGAGACCATGCGCTCCTGACACTGATTTATCATCTGGAATTGAAGAACACATCTCTTTATCACACTATTTAATCATTATTTATGATTAAGTGATAGTTAAGGAGGCAATAACATTAGATTATGGTTGTCAGATCCTGCCTCATTCATCAGGTCCAGCCATCCATCTACTGTAGATATGTAATGTAATGGATACAGTATATCAGTGACATTGTTGAAGGTCCGTTGAGAAAATTACTACTGGACAGAGGTTTTTATTTGGTGAGTTTTTTACCTCAGTATTTGTAAGACAAAACCAGGAATGGAACAATCAGAGGCAAAGTACAGTATATGGTAGCACAAGGCCCACCTTTATGAAATAAATTAACCCAATTATAACCAATTAAAATAACTTGACACTGACAACTGACAATTGTGTGGATAACAAAGGTTGTGATGTTTTATTAAAGGTTAAAAATATTAATAATCAATAAATTATCAATAAATATTAAAATCAACTTTAAAAACACGTTCAACGTTAAATAACCGATCCCGGCAGCTTACTGCCGATCATTCCCACTAATAAAAACATCACGACAGACATCCGGACACTTCAGGACGGGTGGGTTTTCTTATCTTCCAGGATCCTGTTGAACTGCAGCCGGCTGATCCGAACAGCCCCTTAAATACATTTCATATCTCCCGCTCTGGGGAGGTTAACCAATAAGGAGGCAGCCAGGTATAACGCCATAACCTGGCAGCCAATCACCAATAAAAGGTATTTTACCTCAGAATACTGGATACCTTAGCAACAACCCATATTTTGCCCAGATACTCCACTAAAATTAGCTCAACCGATCAGAGTCTTACTATTATTGTTAATGGGGCCATATGGGACCATATCGTCTGTCCAATACAAACACGGCGCCATTTCTACATTTGGGGTGGCTCAGTGGTTAGCACTGCACCCTTACAACACTGGGGTCCTGGGTTTAAATCCCTTCAAGAAGTGTGTATGTTCTCCCCATGCTTGCATGGGTTTCCTCCGGGCACTCCCACATTCAAAGACATACAGATAGGATGTTTAGATTGTGAGCCCCAATGGGGGACAGTATTGCAAATGTATGTAAAGAGCTATGGAATTAATAGCGCTATATAAATGAATAAAGATAAAATATTATTATATTATTTATCACACAATCCTGGTTTTGGCTACAAAAGATTGAGGTAAAAAACTCACCAAATACTCAGTGTGTGCTCGTGACTTTATAGCAGTGTTTCCCAACTCCAGTCCTCAAGGCACACCAACAGGTCATGTTTTCAGGATTTCCTTAGGATTGCATAGGTGATAATTTAATCACTTGCACAGGGGATAATTCCATCATCTGTCTAATGATAAGGAAATCCTGAAAACATGACCTGTTGGTGTGCCTTGAGGACTGGAGTTGGGAAACACTGCTTTATAGGACCTCACCTGACCCTTTTCACCTCATGCACACGTTGAGTATTTGGTGAGTTTTTTACCTCAGTATTTGTAGCCAAAACCAGGAGAGGCTGATAAATACAGAAGTGGTGACGCGTTTCTATTAGACTTTTCCTCTGATTGTTCCACTCCTGGTTTTGGCTACAAATCCTGAGGTAAAAAACTCACCAAATTTTCACCGTGTGCACGTGGTGTATATGGTCAGGTGAGGTCCCATAAGGCCACGTGCACACAGTGAGTGTTTTGTAAGATTTTTACCTCAGTATTTATAGCCAAAACCAGGAGTGGAGGAAAAGTATAATAGAAACATGTCACCACTTCTGTATTTGTCACCCACTCCTGGTTAAGGCTACCTATCCTGAGGTAAGAAAACTCACCAAATACTCGCCATGTGCACGTGGCCTTATGGGACCTTACCTGACCCTTTACACAACGTGCACACAGTGAGTATTTGGTGTTTACCTCAGTATTTGTAAGACAAAACCAGAAGTGGAACAGTCAGAGGAAAAGTATAATAGAAACACGTCACCACTTCTGTATTTATCACCAAATCCAGGTTTTGGTTACAGATACTGAGATAAAAATACTGAAATCCTCACTGTGTGCACGTGGTGTAAAGAGTTAGGTGAGGTCCTATAAGGCCACATGCACACAGTGAGGATTTGGTGAGGTTTTTACCTCAGAATGTTTGAGCGAAGACCAGAAATGGAACAATCAGAGGAAAAGTATAATAGAAACACGTCACCACTTCTACATTTTCACCTACTCCTAGTTTTGGCTACAAAGACTGAGGTACAAAACTCACCAAATACTCAGCGTGTGCACGTGGCCTAATAGGACCTCACCTGACCCTTTACACCACGTGCACACAGTGAGTATTTGGTGAGTTTTTACCTCAGTCTTTGTAGCCAAAACCAGAAATGGTGACGTGTTTCTATTATACTTTTCCTCTGATTGTTCCCCTCCTGGTTTTGGCTACAAAACCAGAGGTAAAAAACTCACCAAATGGTCAACAAGTGCATGTGGCACTCCTGATCCTTCAAACAACGTGCAAATCATTGGTGCTCCACGATGATGTCTCGGGTGTGCCGGTTCACAGGGGCATTTAACAAGTTAACAGCTGTGCGAAGAGTGCAGCTCCACACTCGGCTGTTAGAGGCAGATGATGGCTAAATAACACAGTTATCATCTGCTGAGAAACATGCAGGCTCAGCATCAAAGGCAGGGAGCAGGTATACCAGTGCAACATATGTAGGTAAGGGGTTAACTTTTATCCCTTATAAAAAAGATTGAATCTGATCTCCTGTAAGTGGAGATTTCTGTCAGGGGCGTAACTATCGGCATAGCAGACGTAGCGGTCGCTTTGGGGCCCGGCGCTTGTGGGCGGCCCGGACCCAGCACCGCTACGCTGCTATCCGGTCATCAGCTGTGATCATATACAGGGCCCCAGTGGGTATATACAGGCCTCCCACTCCTCCCTTTCTGCTGCACACGTCACCTGTAAAGGAATACGTCATACTTACTTATCCCTGCCGGCTGCCGCTGTAGCCGCTCTGCACCGCGCTCCGGCTTCATCCGGCTTCTTCCTGGTTGCCTTTGCCCGCTGGTCACAACCAGGAAGAAGCCGGATGAAGCCGGAGCGCGGTGCAGAGCGGCTACAGCGGCAGCCGGCAGGGATAAGTATGACGTATTCCTTTACAGGTGACGTGTGCAGCAGAAAGGGAGGAGTGGGGGGCCTGTATATACCCACTGGGCCCTGTATATACCCACTGGGGCCCTGTATATACCCACTGGGGGCCTGTATATACCCACTGGGGGCCTGTATATACCCACTGGGGCCCTGTATATACCCACTGGGGCCCTGTATATACCCACTGGGGCCTTGTATATACCCACTGGGGGCCTGTATATACCCACTGGGGGCCTGTATATACCCACTGGGGCCCTGTATATACCCACTGGGGCCCTGTATATACCCACTGGGGAGGCTGCTGTATACCACTGGGGCTGCTGTATATACTGCTGGGGCCTGTATATACCACTGGGGAGGCTGCTGTATATACCACTGGGGAGGCTTCTGTATACCACTGGGGCTGCTGTATATACTGCTGGGGCCTGTATATACCGCTGGGGAGGCTGCTGTATACTACCACTGGGGAGGCTGCTGTATATGCCACTGGGGAGGCTGCTGTATACTACCACTGGGGGGGGCCTGTATACCACACTGCTGGGGGCTGTATACCTATGCTGGGGTCCACCCACGGCTTATACACGAGTCAATAGGTTTTCCCAGGTTTTGGGGGCAAAAGTAGGGGGGTCGGCTTATACACGAGTATATACGGTAAACTGGGTGGCGTCAGACTGTTAACACTGATTCAGTAAGGGGGAGTGTCTTGAAGGGGGCGTGTCATTGGGGTCGTGTCTTGGAGGGGGCCCCGTTCAAAAGTTTGCTATGGGACCCTGCCAGTTCTAGTTACGCCCCTGATTTCTGTGTTTATCTTGGTTTCGAAGAGCTACTTTACAAAACATAGATAGTCTTCCGAAATAGTTATGCCATTTCCAAATCTTACTTATTCCTTTTCCACTACAGTTCTTTCTTCACCTCAGGCGATTAGCCGGCCAGTTCCCGTGAGAGGATCCAGGCCACGTTACAGCTACAACCCCCTGTGCTGATGCAGGGAATGAGGCAGATAGACCCCCCAGACATTGCCCTGTACTACAAAGCTGTTCTTTCCTCCTTCATTCTCAGCATATTCAGATAGTAACCTGACAAGCAGTGGCTCTGGATAGAGGATTCATTTTCCTTTTAGCCCCACCATATCTGTTCTCGTCCTCAATCAAACTCCGGGATACATCCAACAGATTCTACATTTCTCTGCTCAATGACTCAGTTCTGGAAAAGGATAAATCACTCTTAATTTGGCGGCCCCTCAGGTCCTCTGCTCACAATATTTGGCAATCCAGTCTTTGTTTCCATGCTTCAGTATTTTTGGGACTCAGGAGGTCGGACAATCCTAGACGTATTGGCGTGATAACTGGGAGCTCAATTAAGCCATTAACAGAGTTGATGATTAACGTAATTATTCCCCGAGGTGTATAGCTTGCATACCTTCAGCTATAAAAATATATGACTCCCAAGGTATGGACTCGCACTTTGACTCCACTTAGGAAGTTCTATATCAAAATGACGAGTCCTATGCATATTGTTTCCCTACTATACTAGATGATGGTTTGCCAGGTTATGGGGGTGCCCCTGACATACACCTTGAGGAAAGGGAACTGTGCAAGTCGATATCTCAGGAGAACTGAGGATGGGTCTACATCCTCATTCATAAGATGTCAATATCTTCCAGAATACAGGAAAATAACTATAAAATTGTGGAACTAGAATGAGACTCCACCGGGCTCCATATTTTCTACCCATCTCAGTCAGACTTTTGCTGTTGATGTCAGGGGGCACAATGGCATGATGGAACATATCGCATGTAGTTGTCCTGCTCTGTATAATGCCCTATATGTCACAATAGTTGTTTTCATGCTAAATGTGGCACTGCTATCCATCATGGCTTGTGAATTTTCAGATATTTCCTTCTAGCTGCACTTTTGACCATTTCTGAATTGTGGACACCCCCACACCCTACCACTGGCAGAGAGTATTTGGTAACAGAACTCCATTATATCATACATATAGAGTACCTGATAGTATCTGAGAGCATCATATCCTGACTTTATCTCACAATGAATAGAGCTATCTATAGTACCCGGTCATGCCCACTACAGAATTGACGGTGCTGCTGTGTTCTTGCGGCATCTGAGAACTTATGTCCGTCATCGGTAACAGCTGATAAGCCAGGATGCCAGGTGTCACCATCTAACCAATCAGATACTGATGGCAATAAAAAAAGACTTTATAAACAGTAGAAAGATATTGACATGTGGGGGGTCAGCCGAGCTGAGTGAGATGCATTAATTCCCCGACCCTCAAGCTACAGAAGAGCAACTACACACTGAAATATTTAGGTACTTTTCTGTTATTTCTCCTATTGATATATTGCATATTTGTATGTAGCTTTATTTTCTCTTTTTACTTATTTTCTTATAAGAGTTCACTTTTTATATTAAAGATCAAAGCTTTAAATACTCTAAAGAATCCATAGCCTTTTGGAGACTATGACTGTTGGACAGCAGTGTGTAGTGCGGGGACTCATCACCTGGTCTGTTTGATGAGTGGTGGCACCTGGTAACTAAGGTACACGTCGGGTATCTAGGCAGCGCGCGCTGCCTAGTTACCCGCAGTGTACCTTGGATACCAGCTCCCAGCGCTCGTGAGAGGCGCTGGGAGCTGGAATATCGCTAGTCCCGGTGTCACACGCAGCGATGCTGCGTGTCCACCGGGCGACAATCGCCAGGTTTTAGGACTGATTCTAAAACCTGGCGATCATCAACCAGCGATTTATCGCTGGTTGATGCAGTATGTCACACGCGTCAATATCGCTGCAACGTCACGTGCAGCCGATATCGTGCAGGCGATATTGACGCGTGTGACAGGCCCTTTAGAGATGGAGTGCTTAGACATCCTATGGGCCTAGAAAGGTTGCAACCTCTATGGACGTAATTTTAATGGAGTGACCGATCACTACCCTCTTAGCTGGTTACCTGGGATGGCCGGTAATAATGGCAAACTACTACACTTACATCTAGCTTTACAGCAATATGACTTTACTATGCAGCATAAGAAGGGGAAATTATCATGGGAATGCAGATGGGTTATCTTGTCAGGGAGAAACTGTTGAAATGGACTTGTGAGATGATCTGTCAATCTATCTCCCATGCCACCTCTAAATTGAGGTGGTATTATGGGTTAGGTGAATAAGAACTCAATATCACTACTCAATTTGTAAGCCTCATCATGAGATTTGTACATTAGCTAGGAGCCGACAGTCTCAGGAAAACCAACCATTCCCTATGTCCTCAATATCAAAGAAGTGCTAACAAACACATGAAGATAATTCCCCCTAAGCAGAATGGCTGTCTCCAGCCCATGCCAGGGACATCAGCATGGCAAAATGGAAATGAAACATATCAACGCTATCTCTACAATATTCCGGGTTCAAAACAATCCACGGATATATCTGTGAATGAGGAACATAATTGTGTCTAAGGATATATCATAATCATCTTCGGTGTGTCTAGGATGGTGAAAATATGACCAGAAATATGGTGGTCATATAATTCCCCTTGGGGTCTCCTATTGGAAAATATTACATGAATCAGAGTTATACACTGAACCTGTGTTTCCTTGCTAATAATTATTCTTCCTCCTCTCACCTGATCACCTGAGTTTGCAGATACCAAAGTCAGTCTGCTCCTATTGGAGTGACACCCCAGTCAGATCCTGATGGTTTTCTCTTTTCTGTACTTCTACATGATGAAGACGAATTAGCAACCCCAGAGGTCGAGATTCCTGAGCTAGGGGTGCCCTAGGAAAATTTTGGGACCGCCCAAATTAGGGACTCAAATCTGAAATGGGCATTTGCAGATGCAGATTTCATAGATGGTGTAGCTCAAAAGCCAGGGGCTGGCACCAAGGACAATCATTTTGTAGTGAATAAGAACTTGCTATACCGGGTTAGTAAGCAGAAAGAAGGGGTAATTAAGCAGCTAGTGATACCAAAGCCTTATAGGCAGTGACTGTTGGAAATGGCCAATTCACATATCTTGGGGGCTCATCTGAGTGTAGAGAAGACTAAGAACCAGATATTTAGGAGGTTTTACTGGCCTGGGTGTCATAAAGGCATTGAAAACTATTGTAGGTCTTGTCTCACTTGCCAGTTAACTGCTCCTGTCCCTCACTTTCATAGTACCTTAGTCCCACTCCCAATCATTGAAGTTCCCTTTGAGCGAGAAGCCATGGAATTGGCAGGTCCCCTTGTCAAGTCAGCCCGTGGCCACAAATATATATTAGTTGTGTTGGATTATGCGACTTGATACCCGGAAGCAGTTCCTCTAAGAAACTCTTCTGTGAAAAGTATTACTCGAGAACTGGTCCACATCTTTGCCCGGACTAGACAACCAAAATAAATCCTGACAGACCAAGGAAACCCCTTCGTTAGTAAGGTGATGTGAGAATTGTGCAAGGCCTTGCAAACATCTCAGTTGAAGACATCAGTATATCATCTGCAGACAGATGGCCAGGTCAAAAGGTTTAATAGAACCTTAAAAAGCAATGCTGAAGAAGGTGATAGAAAAGGATGGCGGTGACTGGGATTCTCTGCTCCCATAGCTGCTATTCTCCATTGGGGAAGTCCCACAAGCCTCTACCAGCTTCTCTCTGTTTGAGCTTCTGTATGGCCAACATGTTTGTGGACTCTTGCATATAGCAAAGGAGACCTTGGAGACTGAAGTTACACCCCATCAAAGTGTCAATGAACATATCACCCAGATGCAAGAAAGAATTGTCTAGGTAATGCCTATTGTAAAGATGCATTTTCTCGAGGCACAAAAAGCCCAAACAAGAGTCTACCGGTCAGCCAGGGAGAGACACTTCAATCCCAGAGACAGGGTGCAGGTATTGATTCTCACAGTAGAAAGTAAGTTTCTGGAAAAATGACAGGACCCCTATGAAGTGGGCGAGAAACTTGGAGAGGTGAACTACAAGGTTCATCAACCCGGAAGATGGGAGTTATATCAAGTATATCATGTCAATCTCATTAAACCGTGGGAAGGCAGGAACTCTGTAGAATCTCCATGTCTGAAGACCAAGTCGGAAACCGACATTGAAGATGTCATAGTCGCAGAGACATTGTCGAAGGCCCAGAAGCAGTAGTGTCAGGAATTGCTGCAACAAAAAAAAAGATCTGTTCTAGGAATTTTTAGACTGTACAAAAGTCATGGAACCTGAGGTGCTGACAGATTCTCAGGTGAGGGTGAATTTAAGACCTACCTAATTCCTGAAGCAAGATTGGAGGTGATCTCCAAGGAGGTAAAGCGGATGCTAAACCTGGGAGTCATTGAGGAATCCCGAAGTGGCCGGTCCAGTCCGATTGTCCTTGTACCAAAGCCAGATGGAGAGTGGAGATTCTGCAACAACTACCAAAAACTGAATGAGGTCTTGAAATTTGACGCATACCCAATGCCCCATGTCGATGAACTGATCAAAAGGCAGGGGCCGGCACAATATAAAACCACCCTGGATCTAACCAAAGGTTTTTGGAAAATCCCTATGGCACAAGAAGCTAAGGAAAAGGCAGCTTTCTCTACGCCTGACAGGTGTTTCCAATACTCCAGAATGCAGCTTGGACTCCAGGGAGCTCCTGTGACTTTTTAGAGGGCTATGGACAGGATTCTTACACCCCATAGTAAGTATACAGCAGCATACCTGGACGATATCATGATCTGCTGCCCGGATTGTGGAAGTCATCTAGGAAAGGTCCAGGCGATGTTCTATGTCCTGAGGAAGGCGGGATTCACCATTAATCTGAACAAGTGTGCCATGTTGAGGGAAGAAGCCAAGTATCTGGGTTAAAACCCTAGATTAACAAACTAGAAGCAATACAGAACTGGCTGAGAACTCTCTCAAAGAAGTAAGTTAGGGCTTTTCTAAGTATTGTGGGATACTACAGAAGGTTAAACAGAACTTCGCCATGATGGCTGCACCATTGACTGATCTCCTTAAAGGTACAAGGTCTGCTATGGCCAAGTGAACCTCAGAGGCAGAGACTACATTTCAAGAGTTAAGGAAACAACTTCAATAAAGAATATGTGATCCAGATGGACGCCTCAGAAGTCGACTTGGGAGCAGTATTGTCTCAGGAGATAAACAGCGAGGAACATCCCATTCTCTACCTGAGTCGGAAACGGTTTACTTCTGAGAATAACTCTATAGTGGAGAAAGGATGCTTAGCCATAAAATGGGCACTTAATACATTACGTTACTACCTGCTAGGCCGGAGATTTAATCTAGTCTCAGATCATGCCCCACTCAGATGGATGAGCGAGAAAAAATGGAAATATGCCAGAGTTATTCGATGGTTCTTAGCGCTCCAGGATTGATTACAGCTTCCAGGTTGAGCATAGAGCAGGGAAACTCCATGCTGATGCCCTATCAAGACCCCCTTGTCTAGTTGGAGAAGGTGTCAAGCCCTACGGCTTTTAGTTGAGGGGGAGGTATGTAATAGGGCAGCTGGATGTGTGATCGATGGGAGATATGTACCACAGAGGTGGCTGTCTTCAGATATATATACCCAATTGTGGTAAGTTGAGGGTTGTTTGGTGGTGGGGGCGGTCTAGAAGCTCTCATGCCCCCATCCTTGGAAAGGAAACATGTGGTTTTACATGATGGCTGAAAGGTTCCCAAGCTGTCTGTGATGTGTGGAGCTCTGGAGACACATCCAGGAGGACATCCATGAGAGAGAAGCGTGTTGTGGTGTACAGCCGACTCTACCGATAATGGACTGTTTATGTTTCCTTTACATCATTTTATGCCAAAGAACAGCAAACTTTATACTTTTCTCTGTGTTGGTTTATGAAGCTGAGAATTAACCAAAACACTGACTGAAGCAAGAAACTGGTGTCTGGTGTGGATCTGACCTGCAAAACTGAGTGAGTAACCCCATGATTTAATATGAACTGTTACAATATCCAGACATCTCCTGATTGTGTTTTCTACTGTTGTGCTGATGATGATGCTTCTCCTATACATTAAGACATGTCCTGCCGTCCATTGTGTTCCCTACTGTACTGTTGTTGATGATGATGGTTCGTCTCCTACATATCCAGACATCTCCTGCCTGTGCATTCTGTTTCCTATGGTTCTTTAGCTAATGCGTCTTCTACACATTCAGACATCTCCTGCCTGTCCAGTGTGTCCTACTGTTCTGCTGCTTCTCCTACACATTCAGACATCTCCTGCCTGTCTAGTGTGTCCTACCATTCTGCCGCATCTCCTACACATCCAGACATCTCCTGCCTGTCTAGTGTGTCCTACCATTCTGCTGCTTCTCCTACACATTCAGACATCTCCTGCCTGTCCAGTGTGTCCTACCATTCTGCTGCTTCTCCTACACATTCAGACATCTCCTGCTGTCCATTGTGTTCCCTATTGTTCTGTTGCTGCTGCTTCTCCTACACAGACTAGCATAACCCACCTTCTCCGGCCGGACAATAACCACAGACACCAGGTTAACCTTTTATAACTTTATTGAGGGTCTCCAACAACCATCTCAAATTCTTTAAAACTCTTAAGTGGGAAATTTATTTTAAATTGGCCGCAGCTTAATGAAGGCTCAAACCCGCCTTTAAAAAACCAGTGACTGTAAGTGTTCTGTCACTGGCCATCCAGCACAGGTTACTTACACCTCCGTCACTTATTCCGCTGCTGCGACAAACAAAACCTAAAACCGTAGGGAGGGAGGGTGGGCGTTTGCGCTCCGGGATTCAGATGTAGGAGAGCCAATATGGCCGCCGCTCCCTCCTTTTATACCATGGGTAAAACCATTCAACCAATAACCAATAAGCGAGCTGTGATAGGCTCATTTTAACCTGGTGGTATGACAGTCCGGCAACATTAACCCTTTCTAAGGGCATGCTAGTCGGGGAGCAGCGTTGCACCCGCAGTGCTCCGCAGACTAGCATAACCCACCTTCTCCGGCCGGACAATAACCACAGACACCAGGTTAACCTTTTATAACTTTATTGAGGGTCTCCAACAACCATCTCAAATTCTTTAAAACTCTTAAGTGGGAAATTTATTTTAAATTGGCCGCAGCTTAATGAAGGCTCAAACCCGCCTTTAAAAAACCAGTGACTGTAAGTGTTCTGTCACTGGCCATCCAGCACAGGTTACTTACACCTCCGTCACTTATTCCGCCACGGAGGAGCGAGGGCAAAAACCCGAGCTGCGACCCCCCACAAAAGAATGAAGGGCATGCTCAATACCATCCTGCAATCCCGATAAAAAGATATCGAGCCCTATATTATTTAAGTGAACACCATCTCTGAGCATTAAACGACTGGTATCCATTTCCAGTTGGTGATGACGTATGGAAAAACCTCCTTTTGAACCAACAAATTGAGCCATCCTATGGTTAAGCGCCCTTCGGGACCTCACTAATGCAGCGCCGTCTCTGGCGCCCTGCCAAACCACCCGGGGTATAACTTCCGACCAAACCAAGGTTAGCTCTGTAAAAAAGCTATGAAATTTATCTAAGTCCGCCCTCATTAGTGTGCAGAGTTCTCCTAATCTGAAATTGGCCAGGTCATTTCCCCCCGCATGTATGATCAAAATCACGGGGCCAGGATCAATTCTGGAAATTCTCACCACCTCAGGAAGCACTTGTGCCCAAACCAAACCCCTGGTGCCTTTCCAATTAATATTGACATCGTGGAATCCCAACGCCCGTCCTCCGGGCCTGGTTTCAGCGTGGCGTGCTGCCCAATAGACATAGGAATGGCCCAGGATCCACACATTCGGCCGAAATCCATCTAAAAGAAAGCTCAATTAATAACCATCCTCAAAACAACTTTCCACCTACTCACAGAACGGGAACGTTTTTTTTTTTTTTTTTTTTTTTTTTTTTTATTTGTCCAACAAATCAGGGCGTATGTATCTCCGAAAACATTCAGACTTCCATCGACCCACTCTCTTAATCACCTCGTCCTGGAGCCCCGCGCGCAACGCCTCCGTCGCCGCTCCTATGCGGAATGAGTGCGTACCGTAGTCTTCCGGGCGACAGCCCGAAAGTCTAAGCGCGTCGTGCAATACATACTTAAATTGCGACGCCGTAACCGCCGTCCCATCCTCGTGGGAGAAATAATGCCGTCCGTGAGCCATGGTCGACGAATAACATCTGATTAACGAGATCGGACAAACTGGGCCTGGGATGGCGAAAAGAGGGAACCACACACCCCGACCGGTCTGGTCCGTCTTTGATCGACGCAACCGTATGCGCAGGCCTTGTTGGCAAAACACGACGTCATCGGCGAAAAGGCCGCCGGGGCCGTCAGAAGTCTTAGGGACCAATTCACTGAGGCGCATAGCTTCGAAAAATGCCAAGCCAAAAATCGCAGAAAACAAACTTCCCTCATACGCGGACGTGCAAACCGTAAGCAAAACGCCAAGCAATCGCTGCAATAAAGCAAAAGAAATCGGACGCCGCGAGTCCGGAGTGCGACGTTCCCGCTTCCAACCCTTGATCACTTGTGAAATCAAGAAATGTTTCATAGCATCGGGCAAACCTCTTAATTTAAAATGGAAAGCCAAGCCGGTTAATCTGTGTTGCGCCGCGGACCCCACGATACCTGCAACACGGAGGTTTGACAAGAATTGCAGTACATTCTCCACATTGCAATGCCGGGCATCATGCGCGCGCGCATCACCCATCATTTCCACCCATTCAAACCAGGCCTTACCGTAGGCTCTCCAAGTCGAAGGGGCAAGCGAAGCCCTCACCAGCGGCATCAGGGGCCCAAGGGAATTTTCCAAACCGAGTCTGGGTACTCCGAGCATGTCTCGTCCGCCGACGGAAGCAGCTCCCTGAACTTCTGGAATTGAAAACGTGACAAAGCATCAGCAATCGGGTTGTCGACGCCCGGGACGTGCCTGGCTCTAAACCATATATTCAGCTGTAAACAACGAAGGACCATGTGTCGCAACAAGTTTATCACCGGCGGGGAAGACGAAGACAAATGATTAACAGCGTGTACCACGCTCTCGTTGTCTGTCCAAAAGCGCAATCTACGATCCCTAAAGGAATCGAGCCAAACGTCCAATGCCAGGACGATCGGGAACAGCTCCAACAACGTCAGGTTTTGTGACCAGCCGTTGAGCTTCCATTCTGGAGGCCATGGCCCCGCGCACCAATGGTTGCCGAAAACGACGCCAAATCCAAAGATCCGGAAGCATCAGAATAGAGGGAAATGTCATAAGATGACACCTCAGCCGACTGAAAACACGTATGCCCGTTATAAGCTGCCAAGAAAATCTCCCATACTCTCAGGTCGTCTTTCAACGGGCGCGTCAGCCTGATCCAGTGATTGGGCGATACGACACCCCTGGTCGCCATGCTCAGGCGCCGGGAAAAAATCCTGCCCATTGGCATTACCCTGCATGCAAAGGTTAACATTCCCAACAGTGATTGGAGTCTCACAAGCGTGACTTTTCTCACAGATCTGAATTCTACAATTAGGGAGGATAATTTAGCAATTTTATCTTTTGGGAGGCGGAACACCATAGCCTCGGTATCAATTTCGATACCCAGGAATGACATCCTGGTCGCGGGGCCGACTGTTTTACCCGGCGACAAAGGCACACCGAATTCTTCACACAATGCCTGAAAAGAGCGGAGGGCAAGGGTACACGTGTCGGCTGAAGCTGGGCCGACAAAAAGGAAATCATCTAGATAATGTGTTATGGACCTGATTCCCGAGCGCCGACAAACGACCCACTCCAAAAAAGAACTAAACATCTCGAAAAAACGACAAGAAATTGAACAACCCATAGGGAGGCACATGTCGTAATAATAACCCCCGTCGAAAAAACAGCCCAGCAAATGATAACAATCGGGGTGGACGGGAAGTAATCGAAAAGCGGAAGCCACATCTGAGTTGGCCAGTTCAGCACCCGGGCCCGCCTTGCGTACTAGCGAGACGGCCCGGTCAAAAGGGGCGTAACTCACCGACGAGCATTCCTGAGGAATGCCGTCGTTTACTGACGACCCCGGGGGGTGTGACAAATGCTGAATTAGGCGGAACTCGCCCGGGTCTTTTTTAGGCACAATACCCAGAGGGGAAACTCTTAAGTTATAAAAGGGGGGCGAAATGAAAGGACCGCGCATGCGGCCCAGCTCGGTTTCTTTTTGTAATTTCGCAGCCAATACCTATGGCAAATCCCTTACCGACCTCAGGTTTGACGCGAAGGAACCTTCCTTTGAAAACGTGAAGGGGATGAAAAACCCAACCGTAAAACCCTCCCGCAAGGTAACAGCCGCCTCCTTATTGGGGTACTGAGCTAGCCACGGCTCCATCGCGACCACGCTCACCGGTGTCCTTCTGTTCACCGGACGTGGCTGATTTGCTAGCCCCGCCTCTGGGCTGCTGCTTTTGGCATTTGGAGGCCACATGCCCTCCGCCGCAAATAGAGCATTCATGCTTGTATTTGCATGAAGCTTGGAATCGGCAATTTCCGTCATTAAAGAGCCAACAGCAGCCTGGTCTGCGCACGGCCACCGCCCCCGGTGTGGAACCGGCAGGGGTGGCCTGTCCTGAAAAGGGCTGTGATGCCCGTTGGGACATCATAAGACGCAACCAAGAATCGGTGGCCTTGACCCCCCAACCCAACTGGGGGTTAATCGCCAAACGACGCCGGAAGTCCTCATCATACTTCCACCACGCCGCTCCGCCGTGGGACTTATAAGAATTATATATTGTATCCGCGTATGTAAAAAGCTCCGAGCATCTCTCCGGGTGTTTTTGACCCATGATGCACCCGAGGACGAAGAAAGCCTGCAACCAATTATTCATGGTCTTCGCCACTTTGGACTTACGTTCAAAAGGGCGGTCAGCCATTTTCCGTTCCCGATCGACGGAACTCTGTTCCGTGGACACCAAGGACCATATGTCCACGTATTCGTTCGCCCAAATCTTTTGGGCAACTTCGGGGTCTAAATGGGACCCTAAAGACGGGACCCCGCAAAAAAAAGTATCCTTATGCAAATCAGGGCGCACCGGCGCCGTTTGGAGCGCCTTAGGGTTAATTAATATCTTATTAGTCAATAAATTTCTCAATAATTCCATTACCCCCACCCGCTGCGTCTCGCCATGCCAAGCCCTTACATAATCATACTCACCGGCTCCTGTAGCTGCGGGCGGTGCGACCTGCACTGTCGGCTGTTGTGGTGATGCAACAGAAGGGGCAGTCCTGAGTTCAGTACCGGGGGGCCCAAACTGAGTGTGTCTACGGCCAGATGTGTCCCGAGGCCCACGAGGCCGCTTTTCTGAAGAAGAACGGGAATAGCTGCGGCGAGACCTCGACCGTCTGCGCCTGCCTGGCGAACGAGACCGGCTATGGCTGTTGCGAGACCTGGACCGACGTCGGCGTTGTGAATGATGGGAAGCACGGCTCCTGCAGCTGTGACAGCTCCGTTCCCGGGCCCGGGAACGGGATCTAGACCTTCTAGCCCTGCTAACGCTCCGGCTAACATTGACACGGGCCTCGTGTACCGGCACTAAAGGGTCTGCCCCATAGCCCTGATCCGAGCCAGCCCGGCGGGTTGTGTCCGTGTCCACCGACACCAGTGAAGACTGGCCCTGCAGGACCGGCACGGTCGTTTCCCGACCCATTGCAGCCAGCAAGGGGTTCAAAAGTCTCTCCGCTTCCATTTCTACAGTTTGCTGAGTTGGTGGCGGTGTGGGAAGTTGTCCTGTGGACAATTGTGGCTCCATTATGGCTCTTAGAATGTCGTCCTGGCTCAAACCAGCCAGTCTCTCCAATCCCGCGGCCTGTTCCCCTTGTCCGCCCCCGGATCCCATAGCCGACCCCATGGTCTGTCCTGCGGAATTGTCACCTACACTATTTGCCAAGGAAGCGGATATCTGGGTGATGGGCACCGCGTCCGGCGTATGAGCGCCTGAACCGGGTGGGTGCGAAGGCGCCTGTGAATCCGGGTCCGAACGCCCTTGTAAGGCCGCCGACGCCACGTGGGTAACTGCAGGGGAAGGGAAACTTCCCTGAGCACGCGCGCCACTGCGCATGCCTGGGGGGTAATCCCAGCTAGGGCTAAGTCTCCTCGGCGGGTGGGAAAGCCTGCCCGACCTCCGCCCGCCAGACGCTGCGGGCGCGCGACTCGCAGGGGTGCCGCCGGGGCCGACTAACAGGTCGGTTATCCACGCAGCTCCCTCGCGAGCGATTCGCTCCCTCACCGCGGTAATCAGCGGGTCCATCCTGGTCCGGCAGCAGCGTTTGCGCTCCGGGATTCAGATGTAGGAGAGCCAATAT
>JARQOC010003418.1:0-16623 GCA_033576535.1 Allobates femoralis | reverse complement strand
GTCCTTTGGGAGATCAAGGTGGTGGTGACACATCTCTGTGACCCTGGGCATGCAGTTAAAGGGGAAATTTATTTAAAGGGGAATAGTTCATGACACCACCTGTGGTTATTCTGGTCAGGGTGACCGGCGGTGCTGTGGGACCTCTGGGGCCGGTGGAATGGCAGCCTGGATGGTACCGCTACCCACAGGTAGAACGTGGCCCCAGGGTTGAAGTAACAGTTAATAAAGTGTTCGATGGTGAGCATGCAGGGGTTAGCAGGGATGGTGCGCTGAATGACCGGAGGACACCAGGGTTGTAATTCTTTACCTTTAGTTGGTGATCAATCAAGTCCGCCCACCCGGGTGCTGTACTTCTTCATAACGCAGCCTGCCCAGCTCTCAGATGTCTTCACCAAGACACCTTCATGAGTCTTCCCTGGCAGTCTTTCCACACTGGCTACACTCCACTCCTGCCCTGCGTCTTCATACTCAGTGTTCCGAGCCAGTGGCCGCGAACCCTTTCGGGCGACAATCACTGTGTCACCTGTTCCTATATGGCCACCTTTTCAGGGAGTGAGCACAGTGTTTGCAACTGTCCATGCAGGCCTAGCCGCCTCCAGTTAAGTAGTTAAGGCTTGCAGTCCTTTGGCTAGATTGGTCCGGTCCACTCTGCGGCCTGGTCCTTCCACACACCTCCAGCCGGTGGTGGATGCGGGGCGCCACGGGTGGTTCCCCCACAGCCGTGCCCTCTAGGACCCTCTCATCTGTCTCACTCTCCCTCTGTCCCAACCTGGAAGGAGCCTCTGTGCAGCTCCATCCTCAAGGTCCTACTCTTCACTCTCCTCTAACTCCAACTCTCACTCCGCTCTCTCTTCCTGTCTCCACTCACTTTTGTACCTACCCCCTCTACCTATTCCCTCCTCCAGCCTGCAGATGGGGTCCTCCCTAAATAGGGTCCACACAGATCCCCAGGCCTGGAGTTGCATGGTGTTGGGTGCAAGTGAATGTGTCTTGGCTTGGCAACCTCTGTCACCTAAGAGCGGTAACACCACACGTGTGGAGTAGGTGTAATGTTACTCTGGGCTTATTCAGTGCTCTTGCACTACATATTCCCATAAGTTTAATTAATGTTTGATAAGTAATTATAGAAACTTGATTCCGGCTTACCCAGTTGCTCTATGCTCATCCAGGTGGGCTCAGACACCATGTCATGAGTAAGACTGCTTAGTGCAGTCAAAATGCGTCGACTGGGTCATGTCAACCATTTAAATTTTTATTTTGTATGCACTATATTTTGTTTTGAAAAAGAAAAGGAAAAGGAAAACCAAGTCCTGTTGAGTCAGACTCCAATTTTTTCTATTATCTTTGATAAGTAATATCTAGATTCGGGAAATTGGGTACAATTAAAGGGAACCAACCACCCCAAATGACCCCCCGGACTATTAATATCGTTCCCTACACCCAGCACATACATGTGCTGCAAGGTTTTTTGCTAAAAAAACTGTTTTTTAAAAGTTAAGATAATGCTTTATAAAGTTTATAACGAAGGGACGGGTGGGCGTTACTTAGCTGGGGCTAAAGCCGAGTTGCAGCTGCCAGTCATCCTCCTCTCTCCCCTCGCAGCATTGAAGTCCAGCCCTTTCTTGTCGTCACAGCCTGGTGCACGGGATCTCATGTCCGTGCACACGTCATCAGCTACAGCCGGGTTGCGAGCGCGCGCTCTGAATTCCTGCGCTCAGCTGTGGAAGTCAGAGCGCGCGCTCGCGACCCGGCTGTAGCTGATGACGTGTGCACGGGCATGAGATCCCGTGCACCAGGCTGTGACGACAAGAAAGGGCTGGACTTCAATGCTGCGAGGGGAGAGAGGAGGATGACTGGCAGCTGCAACTCGGCTTTAGCCCCAGCTAAGTAACGCCCACCCGTCCCTTCGTTATAAACTTTATAAAGCATTATCTTAACTTTTAAAAAACAGTTTTTTTAGCAAAAAACCTTGCAGCACATGTATGTGCTGGGTGTAGGGAACGATATTAATAGTCCGGGGGGGTCATTTGGGGTGGTTGGTTCCCTTTAATATCTACTATTTCTTTGAGCAAAAATGCAGCCATAATTAAAAGGCGGAGGAAGCACAGGTGCACAATACTGATTAGGAAACACCCACACACCGACCAATTCATGGAGGAGGGTTTTTGTTTAGGATTATACATGAGTAGAGAAAAAGCTTTTATAAGGAGCCAGTAAGGCTGATACATGTAGTGCACCGTGTATCATGCCGGGTTACAGCCTATGGCTAGGCTCACAACACCGTAGAGAATCAGGCTGGTTATGCAAATGAGTCTCTGATCAAACTCTGATCCTAGTGTCAGTATAGAGTGATCCGATTCTCTTGGATGTAAGAATCAGATCACACTGTGATGGGAAGATGGAGAACACAATTTCTCCATCATCTCATTGTGCGGAAATCAGACTTCACTCAGATCTGAGTGCAGTCCAAGGTTTTCCACGCTCCGATATCCCATAGACTTGAATAGGTGAATGACATCCGAAGTGTGCATCAAATTGCAGCTTGTAAAACGTTGATCAGCATTGTCACATTGAATAACATTGGTCCAAGTGCTGTCTGATAAAAAATAGGATGGCACCAATCAGATTTATACAGTGGTGTGAGCGAGCCCTATTAGTGATGTCCATACTATTTGATCAGGCGGGCTGTTGAGCATTATATTAGTGAACCCTACAATATAAGACACTATGATTTTTCCCCTGCCCAATAATACAGGGCCTGGCTGCATCCTGAAAGAGGCACTACAGTATCAGTGTTAGGCTGCTTTCACATTACGATTTTGTTAAATCCGATGCTGTCCGATAAAAATGGGACAGCATCGGATCCGATTTAGCCCCCATGTTCTCCAAAGGGGATTGGAGAGGATGTGCACTTAATGGTATCCGATTTGCATTTGGAGCCAAAATCGTAGACTGCTCTGATTTTGGTATCCGATTCAAAAATCGGATCGCATCGGATCCGATGCGATCTGATTAAAATAATCTGGGAGTCTATGGGGATCGGATCGGATAGAAAATCAGATCCGATATCGGATCTGATTTTCTGTATTGAGCATGCTCAATACCGTAGACCACTCCTAAAATCTCCCACAGCCCCCCCCCCCCAGCCATTTAAATCGGATCCGATAAAAAATCGGATCGGATGGCATTCGATGGCATCCGATTTTGAGCATCCGATGCTGTCCGATTTTCACCAGACAGCATCGGATTTAACAAAATCGTAATGTGAAAGCAGCCTTACTGGCCTCAAATACAAACCTTATTAATGTGCATTTACAGCTCCGGGAGAAATTAAGGGACCACTGCAAAATTTTCAGTTTCTCTGATTTTTCTCTTTATAGGTGTATTTTTGAGTAAAATGTACATTGTTCTTTTATTCTATAAACTACTGACAACTTGTCTTCGAAATTCAAAGCTAAAAATGTTGTATTTATATGCAGCAAATGAGAAATCATCAAAATAATAAAAAAGAAACATCAGATCTCAAATAATGCAAAGAAAACATGTTCTTATTCATATACAAACAACAATACTCATGTTTTTACTCAGGAAGATTGCAGAAATCAATATTTGGTGGAATAACCCTGATTTTGAATCAAAGCTTTCATGCGTCTTGGCATGCTTTCCACCAGTCTTTCACACTGCTTTTGGGTGACCTTATGATACTCCTGGCACAAAAATGTAAGCAGTTCTTCTTTTGACTTGTGACTATCCATCTTCCTCTTGATTACATTGCAGAGGTTTTCAATGGGGTTCAGGTCTGGAGATTGGGCTGGCCATGACAGGGTCTTGCTGTGGTGCTCCTTCATCCACACATTGATTGACCTAGCTATGTGGCATGGGGCATTGTCCTGCTGCAGTCCTCAGAGTTGGGGAACATTGCCTGAGCAGAAGAAAGCAAGTGTTTTTCAACTCTGACCTGAAATCAGAGTCCCTCGTCCCTGGTCCCAGCCTAGCGTTGGGCGTCAATATCCTGCAAGGGATCACCGGGTTCTTTCCGCCCTGTGTGAATACCTGAGTATTTCAAGAGAAACCTATCCCGCCTGTAGTCGGTCAATGCTGCCGTACTCCTCGGACTCGGTGGCATCGGTCCAGTCTCTGTCCTTCCTCTCCCTTGGGCTGCAGGCTATGAAGTGGACTTACTCTCCATGGAACGGTGTCTATGTGGATTCTGCACCTCCGGGCAGCACTGTCCCTCAGGAAAGTGTCACTCTGCTGTTCTTGGCTTCTCGGCACCCACTGGCCTACTAACTCACTCCGCCTACTGTCCTCTTTTTGTACTAGGTCTGTCACCTGTCCTACGTTCCCTACCACTTTCCTCTAAACCCTGTCACCCCTTTGCCGCCTAGAGTCCCGGGCTCCGGGTTGGGTGTTGTGTCTTGTGGGTGTGTGTTTTGAAGGTGTTCTTAAAGAAGTGTCTCCTTCCTGCCTGGCTGCAGTTCCTTTTGTGGCCTCCTAGTCGCAGGGACGCCACACATCCCCGGATCATCAGCAATCCTCCCTCAAATTTCACATTGGGTGTAAGACATTGTGGCTTGTACGCCTCTCCAGGTCTCCGTCTAACCATTCGACGACCAGGTGTTGAGAAAAGCAGAAAATTAGACTCATCAGAGAAAATTACCTTGCTCCAGTCCTCTATGGTGCAATCCTTATGGTCTTTGACAAAGTTCAGCCTGGCTCTTCTTTGCTTCTCATTAATGAAAGGCTTTTTTTCTAGCTTTACATGACTTGAGTCATTCACAAGACATCAAACAATGAAGAACTGCTTAAATGTTTGTGCCATGAGTGGCATAAGATCACCCAAAAGCAGTGTGAAAGACTGGTGGAAAGCATGCCAAGACGCATGAAAGCTGGGATTAAAAATCATGGTTATTCAAGCAAATATTGATTTCTGAACTCTTCCAGAGTTAAAACATGAGTATTGTTGTTACTAAATCAATAAGAGCTTGTTTTCTTTGCATTATTATATACCTATAGAGAGAAAAATCAGAGAAACTGAAAATTTTGCATTGGTCTCTTAATCTTTTATGGAACTGTATATATATAATACTAAGCAATGTCCCAATGGATTTTAGGCATGTCAGGGGTTGTTTATGAATATTTGTTCACCTGTGTCGCCTCTGGTGGAGTAACCGGAGGAAGCCCACAAAAACACAATAGGAAAACACAAACGCCTTGCAGTTCTTGTCTTTACTGGGATTTGGAGCAGGACACCAGCACCTGCCATCTCTCCTCCCTCTACCCTTTATTGAACTATCTTTTAGCAAACCTCCACTAATGAAGCCCTGTAAAGGCCCTCAGGCATTCCACATCTTGGGGCCCCTACAGCAATTTTTTTCTAATACATTTTTAACATTACAATCAACAATCTTAAAACATCATTTACATTTCATTAAACAGAACTAAAGGTACCGTCACACAGGGACATATCGCCGGCGATGTTGCCGGGGATCGCGGGAGCGCGCATCCCTGACAACATCGCCGGTGAGATGTCAGACGGAGCAACTTACCGGCGATGTTGCTGCGGCTATCGCTCGCTGGGTTGCCCAGCAACCCAGCGAGCGATAACTCGCAATGTTGTACATAGGCGGAATCGCCCGCAACATTGCAGGTGGCCGGGTTACACAGGGCGATCAGGCAGGATCGCCTGAGCAACATCGCCAGGTTTCCCAACATTGTTGGGAAACCTGGCGATGTGACTCAGGCGATTCATCCCCTGATTATCGCCCTGTCACACGCGGCAATTCGCCGGCGATGTCGCCGCAACCTGGCCACGCCCCTCGGTTGCCGGCAACATCGCCGGCGATATGTCCCTGTGTGACGGTACCTTAAAAGTAAGTTACCCAAGCTTCATTATAACCAATAAAAGGTAATTAACTTACATTAACCTGGAGTGTGGCCCTATGTACAATGGGTGAAATAAGTATTGACCACATCACCACTTTTCTAAGTAAATATATTTCTACATGTGCTATTGACATAAATATTTCACCAGATGTCAGTAACAACTTATCTAATGCTCACAGTCAAAGAAATCAAACCATAATGTCCATAAAAAATTAGAAAAATTCAAAGAAAGGCAAGAGGAGCGGCACTCACCACTGGTAATATCAGGGAAATGCACTTTATTTTGGTCACAGGATTGCAGACAGAGACATTAGTAAAATGAGCAACAGCTGTTTCATGTTAATACATGCTCCTTCCGAGCGTGAGCCAGAAGAAGCATGTATTCAGGCGAAACAGATGTTGCTTATTTTACTAATGTTTCTGTCCGCAATCTTGTGACAAAGTGCATTTTACTGACATTGCCAGGGTGAGTGCCGCTCCTCTTGCTTTCCTTTTCCTGCTGCAAGGTTGAGTACGCTGTGCTCGTCGGTCTCCGTACTGCAGGCGCTACACATCTATGAGCAGTAGCAGCAGTCAACTGACCTAAGTGATGGAAATTAATATAAAAATATAACAAGAATGAACAGAATTAAGTTTGACCCTGCACAATAGTCACAGTCTCTCATGTGGCCCCATGATAAAATTACTTGCAAATGTTTAGGAACCCTAGCTGTACCATTCTAGTAAGTGGACAAGATTCTAAACTAGCACTTTTCTGTTTAGTTTGCTGAAAGAAAAACAGGATCTGATCAAAGAAACAAATCAACTGAAAAACACCATGGAAAAGTTGAAGATGTCAGAACAATCAGCACAAGAAGAAATAAAGAGACTGGTATGATCGATATCTATATGTATGTTATATGTAGAAATATATACTTGTTCATGCAGAATACCGCACCCCAGGTAAAGCCTGATGGAAACTTTATGGGTGTTGAGCAGAATGATATAGAGGACCAGGACAGGGGTCGGGAACTTATGGCTTGTGAGCCAGATGTGGCTCTTTTGATGGCAGCATGAAAATTAGTAGCTGAAGTAGTGGACTAATGTAAAATCACCTGATGTGATAGAAATGGACCTCCGTCTAGTACCATATATAAGTCCAGAGGTCGATCTGTGTAAGTAGTGTGTGTGGATTAGCTGCTATGTAGCTCTCACCGCACACAGACATGAATCCTGCACTCCTGTCACTTATAACACATGCTCAGAAGCAGCAGCAGAATGGAGTTCAATCTACAGTACTGAGCAGTGTGGCTGAAAATCCAACTTTGTTATGAAATAAACACTTATTAGAGCAGTGCAGTGGCTCAGTGGTTAGCACTGCAGCCTAACAGCTCTGAGGTCCTGAGTTCAAATCCCACCAAGGTCAACATCTGCGAGGAGTTTGTATGCTTTCCCTGTGTTTGCATGGGTTTCCTCCCTCACTCACACATGTATGCAAAGCACTATGGAATGAATAGTGCTGAATAATGAATGACTGCTGTATTATATATTATTACTACAAAGCAGCAGCACTATCTATGTGTGTCACTCTACTTCTCCCACTCTTCTCTCAAATATTCTCATTTAGGGTACGCTCCCACTATTGTATTAAAAAATCAATTCAATTTTTATCCAGAAATATAGGACAATTTTTATCATATTTGTCATCCATATGATGTCCGTATGAAATCCATTTTTTTTTATCACCCGCTGATTCATTTACAATCATTTACAGAACTATTTACAGTGTTTTATTCTACAGAATGGTGATGTGTCCGTATAGAACAGTGGTCACTAGTGTGGTCCAAGTGACGTCTGACTTCTTTTCTCACAGCCATAGACTTGCATTGCTGAGTCTCTTCTGATTTACACATTTTGTAAAGAAAAGACGGCACTCACCAGATTTGTGTAGCGGTGGTTCTTTATTCCATATTTGGCGGTGATACATAGTGCAGGGAGGGAGTGGCAGGATGGAAGACGGGTCCAAGCTCAACGCATACCAGCGCGAAACGGTGCCATCGTCCATCCTGCCACGCCCTCCCTGCACTATGTATCACCGCTAAATATGGAATAAAGAACCACAGCTAAACAAATCTGGTGAGTGCCGTCTTTTCTTTACGAAATTTGTCATGGACTTGTTGCCTCTTGGACCAGGCACCCAGATTGTGCTCATTTTGTGTCCAGCATAACCTGAATGCTCAGCAGCGACAACTGTGCTCCATTTCCTCTTTAATTTTGTCTTCTGATTTACACCACCACTAGCTCCATCATACAATTATTTTCCTCAAATTGAATTTACAGCTCAGAAAAATATTCCCAGATCAGCACTGACTCATTGAATAACATTGTCTGAGTGCAATCCCATTTTCTGGAGTTAGGCTGGGGTCACAGTTGCATTTTTTACAAGCGTTTTTGGAGACCTCCGTTTTCAAAAACGCATGTAAAAAACGCACCCATAGGTCCCCATGTTAAAAAACGCATGCCCTAATAGCAAAAAAGCATGTGTGACAGTACCATGCGTTTTTGGTGCATTTCCAAAAACGCATGCGTTTTTTAATAAGGGGCCTTATGAGAAACGCATGCAAAAACGCATGTACAATTAGTGCCATTCAAAAACGCATGCGTTTTTTAACATGGGCTCCTATGGAAAACGCATGCGTTTTTGAATGGCACTAAAAGGTACTAATGTACCATGCGTTTTTGCATGCGTTTTCCAGAGAGGCTCATGTTATAAAAACGCACCAAAAAATAGTACATGCACTATTTTTTGGTGCAGATTTAAAAACGCAGCCAAAAACGCAGGGAGCCATCAGACACCTTAAAAAACACATGCTGACATGACAAAACGCATGTTAAAACGCATGAGTTTTTAAAAGGCACTACAAAAATGCATGTCAACTGTGACCCCAGCCTTACACAATATTGTGAGCGAACCTTAATCTGATACCATTCTGTTTGATCAGGATTTTAGATGTTTCTGATAAAGATATATCACAACATTTCCTATAGTCACTTGTTTGATGATTTTACGCACAGACTGCTGACCTATAGGAAAAACTTCCAGAATTCAGAAATACAAATAACAGTGTTCAGGATGTCAATTATAGTTAGTGGCTATTTGTTAAGGCTGAGTTCACATGTCCAGTAATCCTCCATTAGAGCAGATCCAGCAGTGATCTGTTCTGCAAACACAACTTTTATGCCTGTTTTGAAAAAATTGGTTTCCTCAGGATCTGTTATTTTTTAACATGGGAGTCTATAGAAAATCCTATAGATCTTTACATGACGCTAATTATCTTCCATTTGAAAATGATCCAGTAAGTAATTAATGGATCATTTACAAATGACAGGAAAACAGAGGCTAAATAGCGATCAGACACCGGATCTGTTTTCCATAGACTTCATTGTTAAAACAACAGATCCTGCAAAAAGCAAACAGACATAATAGTTGTGTCTGCTGAACTTTTTTGCTAACAGATTGCTGCAGGATCCGCTCTAAGGCTGTGGTCACAGTTTTTTTTAGTGCCTTTTAAAAACGCATGCTTTTTTACATGCTTTTTTCATGTCAGCATGAGTTTTTTAAGGTCTCTGATGGCTCCCTGCATTTTTGGCTGCGTTTTTGAATCTGCACCTAAAAATAGTGCTTGGCCATGTTCACACACATGTGTTTTTTTGCCCATCCCTGCGTTTTTGGGCTGTTAAAAAAAAAGCAGGTACGTTAACGCAGGGTACATTTGAGTGTACATGCATTTTTCAGCTCAATTTGCGTTTTTTCCCTCCAGTCCAAAAAACGCTGCATGCAGCGTTTTTGGGTGCTGGGAAAAAACGCATGTGCGTTTTCCCAAAAACGCACATGCGTTTTTTTAACATGGGGCCCTATAGGAAACGCATGCGTTTTTAAAAGGCACATTTATGAACCCTGCGTTAACGCTTGCGTTTTTGCCTGCGTTTTTGAGGACAGTCCAAAAAGCCTAGATTTCCTTTCAGACACACAAGAGACATTTTTTTAGCACTCCTAAAAAAATGCATGTGGTTTTAGGAGTGCTAAAAAAAACGCAAATTGTGTGTGAACATAGCCCTTGTAGTATTTTTTTGAGCGTTTTGAAAAACGCATGCGTTTTTATAACATGGGTTCCTATGGGAAACGCATGCAAAAACGCATGTACAATTAGTACCTTTTAGTGCCATTCAAAAATGCATGCGTTTTCCATAGGAGCCCATGTTAAAAAAAACGCATGCGTTTCCGGAAACGCATGCGTTTTTTTAACATGGGCTCCTATGGGAAACGCATGCGTTTTTGAATGGCACTAAAAGGTACTAACTGTACATGCGTTTTTGCATGCGTTTTCCATAGGAACCCATGTTATAAAAACGCATGCGTTTTCTACAAAAACGCATGCGTTTTCTACAGAAACGCATGCGTTTTTGGATATGCTCCAAGAACGCATGGGACAGTCACACATGCTTTTTGGCTATTAGGGCATGCGTTTTTTAACATGGGGGCCTATGGGTGCGTTTTTTACATGCGTTTTTGAAAATGCAGGTCTCCAAAAATGCATGTGAAAAATGGTACTGTGACCCCAGCCTCAGGCTGTGGTCACAGTTGCCATGCGTTTTTTTTAATGATTTTACAAAACTCATGCGTTTTTTCATGTCAGCATGAGTTTTGTAAGGTGTGTGATGGCTCCCTGCGTTTTTGGCTGCGTTTTTGAATCTGCACCTAAAAATAGTGCTTGGCCATGTTCACACACATGTGTTTTTTTGCCCATCCCTGCGTTTTTGGGCTGTTAAAAAAAAAGCAGGTACGTTAACGCAGGGTACATTTGAGTGTACATGCATTTTTCAGCTCAATTTGCGTTTTTTCCCTCCAGTCCAAAAAACGCTGCATGCAGCGTTTTTGGGTGCTGGGAAAAAACGCATGTGCGTTTTCCCAAAAACGCACATGCGTTTTTTTAACATGGGGCCCTATAGGAAACGCATGCGTTTTTAAAAGGCACATTTATGCACCCTGCGTTAACGCTTGCGTTTTTGCCTGCGTTTTTGAGGACAGTCCAAAAAGCCTAGATTTCCTTTCAGACACACAAGAGACATTTTTTAGCACTCCTAAAAAAATGCATGTGGTTTTAGGAGTGCTAAAAAAAACGCAAATTGTGTGTGAACATAGCCCTTGTAGTATTTTTTTGAGCGTTTTGAAAAACGCATGCGTTTTTATAACATGGGTTCCTATGGGAAACGCATGCAAAAACGCATGTACAATTAGTACCTTTTAGTGCCATTCAAAAATGCATGCGTTTTCCATAGGAGCCCATGTTAAAAAAAACGCATGCGTTTCCGGAAACGCATGCGTTTTTTTAACATGGGCTCCTATGGGAAACGCATGCGTTTTTGAATGGCACTAATTGTGCATGCGTTTTTGCATGCGTTTCCCATAAGGCCCCTTATTAAAAAACGCATGCGTTTTTGGATATGCTCCAAAAACGCATGGGACAGTCACACATGCTTTTTGGCTATTAGGGCATGCGTTTATAAACATGGGGGCCTATGGGTGCGTTTTTTACATGCGTTTTTGAAAACGGAGGTCTCCAAAAACGCATGTGAAAAATGGTACTGTGACCCCAGCCTAACACACGATTACTGGACATGTGGACTCAACTTAGATGCTGCCGCTCACAAATAACTGGTTCCATTATAGATCTTCTACTAAGGACATTGGTCACTACTGAAGAGAGGGCACACATGGATGAAGATAATACATCAGTGTTGGATTATCTCATCCTAATTTTGCCCTGTAGAGATCTGTACTCTGTTTTCAGAGTGCAGTGATTGTAATGAGGCGTGCTGCGATATAATATTTCATCTTCATCTGCTTTCCAATATCTTGATTTATTCCACAGAGACACTTGGATGACAAGAAAAGAGACCTCAAACCTAAGACCACAGAGTGTGACGAGGTGAGTGTGCAATCAGTGTTTAGTTGTTTCTTCCATCTTCATTGTGAGACTTTGCTTAAAAATCATAATTTTTTTGCATCATTAATATCATGGAATTGAAAATCTTTGTATGTTTGTACAACCGTTTTGTCACTGTATCGCTGCTGAATTTGTTCACAGTTGATTAGTGGACATGTGAATTTAGCCTAACAAGTATTTGTCTCCAGAGATCCTTCCATGTGGGGATGTCTTCTGCTGAACCGCAGGGTTGTGTCAGAGCTTTGTCTTCCGACATAACTGGTACCAGTTAAGGTTTGGTAAAGGGAACGTCTTGTCCTCTAATTTATTCTTTTTATCTCTATTCTAGAAAAATTCCATCATCAAAGACTTGGAAATAAAAATGAATGGCTACCAAGCAACTGAAGAGGTAATGTACAGCCCTATAATATTGCTAGAACTCATGTTCTTTGCAGGAAGAGTCCTTTCTTCTAAACTAAATTTTTTGTCAATATTTTTTCCAGATTCTAAAAACGACAGTGCATGAACTTATTTCCCAGAAGGAAAAATCTGACCAGCGTATTGAAATGTAAGTAATAATGACACACACCCCAGGGCCGGGGGGGTACTCGGAACCGGGCTGGTCAGTCCTTTAGATCACAGTGGCGGTGACACGTCTCTGTAACCCTGGGTGTGCAGTTAAAGGGGAAATTTATTTACAAACGAATAGTTGATGAGGACACCTGTGGTTATCCTGGTCAGGGTGACCAACGCTGCTGTGGGACCTCTGGGGCCAGTGGAATGGCAGCCTGGATGGTATCACTCCCCACAGGTAGAGCGTAGCCCCAGGGTTAAAGTAACAGTTAGTAAAGTGCTCGATGATGAGCACGCAGGGGTTAGCAGGAATGGTGCACTGAATGACTGGAGGAGACCAGGGTTGTAGTTCTTTACCTTTACTTAGTGATCAATCAAGTCCGCCCAGCCGGGTGTTATACTTCTTCAAAGCGCACTCTGGCGCACCCTGGCCGCCTAACCCAGATACCTTTCATGAGCCTTCGCTGGCCGTCTTCCCACGCTGGCTACACTCCACTCCTGCCCTGCGTCTTCGTTCTCAGTTTCCCAAGCCAGTGGCCGCGAACCCTGTCGGGCAACGATCACTGTGTTCCCTGGTCCTATATGGCCACCCTTTCAGCGAGTGGGCACGGTGTTGGCAACTGTTCATGCAAGCCCAGCCGCCTCTGGTTTACTAGTTAAGGCTTGCAGTCCTTCGGCTAGATTGGGTCCGGCTCCCCCACAGCTGTGCCCCTTAGGACATTTCATCTTTCTCACTCTCCCTCTGTCCTGACCTGGAAGGAGCCTCTGCGCAGCTCCATCCTCCAGGTCCTACTCCTCTCGCTCTTCACTCTTCACTCTCCTCTAACTCCAACTCTCACTCTGCTCTCCTTTCCAGTCTCCACTCACATTTGTACCTACTCCCTCCTCCAGTCTGCAGATGGGGCCCTCCCTCAATAGGGTCCACCCAGATCCCCAGACCTGGAATTGGATGGTGTTGGGTGCAAGTGAATGTGTCTTGGCTTGGCAACCCCTCTCACCTGAGAGCGGTAACAGCCTAAAAAGTTTTTTTATTAAACAGAACTAAAATTAAGTTATTCAAACTTCATTATAACCAATAAAGGGTAATTAACTTACATTAACCTGGAGTGTAGCCCTATGTACAATGGGTGAGATAAGAATTGACCACGTCACCACTTTTGTAACTAAATATATTTCTACAGGTGCTATTGACATAAATGTTTCACGAGATGTCAGTAAGAACCCATTAAATCCACATAGTCAAAGAAATCAAACCATAATGTCTATAAATTCAATTAGGAAAATTCAAAAGAAGGCAAAAGGAGCAGCACTCACTGGTAATTTCAGGAAAATGCACTTTATTTTGGTCACAAGATTGCAGGCAGAGACATTAGTAAAATGAGCAACAGCTGTTTCATGTGAATACATGCTCCTTACGAGTGTGAGCCTGAAGAAGCATGTATTCAGGCGAAACAGATGTTACTTATTTTACTGATGTCTCTGTCTGCAATTTTGTGACAAAATGCATTTTACTGAAATTGCCAGGGTGAGCGCCGCTCCTCTTGCTTTCCTTTTTCTGTTGGAAGGTTGAGTACGCTGTGGTCGTCGGTCTCCCTGCTGCGGAAATGTGAGCGCTACACATCTATGAGCAGTAGCAGCAGTCAACTGACCTAAGTGATCGAAATTAATATAAAAATATAACAAGAATGAACAGAAATAAGTTTGACCCTGCACAATAGTCACAGTCTCTCATGTGGCCCCATGATAAAATTACTTGCAAATGTTTAGGAACCCTAGCTGTACCATTCTTATAAATGGACAATATTCTAAACTAGCACTTTTCTGTTTAGTTTGCAGAAAGACAAACATGACCTCATTGAAGAAACAAATCAACTGAAAACACCATGGAGAAAATGCAGATTGCTGAACAGTCAGCACATGAAGAAATAAAGAGACTGGTATGATCGATATCTATATGTATGTTATATGTAGAAATATATACTTGTTCATGCAGAATACCGCACCCCAGGTAAAGCCTGATGGAGACTTTATGGGTATTGAGCAGAATGATATAGAGGTCCAGGGCAGGGGTCGGGAACTTATGGCTTGTGAGCCAGATGTGGCTCTTTTGATGGCCGCATCAAAATTACATAATAACTACAGATCTGCTTTAGCTGCCAGTGCTCCATTAAAGAGAAAGCTTTCACCATGTTTTACCCATTTAAGCTACCACCAAAAGACCTTTATATATAATATATAGATTGTAGAATACTGTAAATAAGTCCCTAGGCCGAGTTTTTATTATACTCACCTATGGGGCTGTTCGGTCTGATAGGCGTCACTGATCTTGAATCGGTGCCTCCTCTCTGCTTTCTACTGCTATATTCCTTTCCTACTTCATTGGATGATGCATCTTACGTCACCCACACAGTCTCGTCCATTGCACTTCTGAGCACGGAAACTCTTTTCCACCTTGGTGAGTATAATAAAGGGTCTTTTTATGTTATACAGATCGGATTGGGGACTTATATACTGTATTCTAAAATGTTGTATATAAGGGCTTTCTGGTTGTGGCCACAGCTTATAAGGAAAAAACCTGCTGACCGTTTCACGCTAAGTCTACAAATATCTACGTCGGGGAGATGCATATTTGTGCTTTCTTTGTATGAAGACAGTATACTAGATGGGGGTTTTCAGCCTGGTTTTGTCATTGTTAATGCATTTTTTATGCTAATAAAACTTATAATGTATATGACTGTCTCTTATACTTACTGTGATGTATCTTTCCAGGAGAAAAAAATAATGAAGCTGCGCAGACGCTCGGTACGTATTCCTCAAACCTGTGTGTTACAGCATTGTCCTCACCTCTCTCCATCTGTCTTATACAAGCCTTTTGCTTTCCTTATTATTGGTATCTTTTTTTCCATGAAGCTTTCTCTTTTTTTCTCTCTATGAATATTCTCTTAGGCTGCCTTCACATTAGCGTATGTGAACGCAGCTTATGATGCGTTCCCATACGCAGTCAAACGCATGCGCACTGCGTTCCTATGTTTAACATAGGAACGCATAGTGCCTGCGTTTGCCAGCGTTTGCTGCTGCGTTCGGGTGCGGATGCAGCATGTTGCATTTTTTGTGCGCTCGGGGACCTTGGACAATCAGCAGCGTCCCCAAGCGCACAAAAAATGCATTGGTGTCAATGGGTCCGCAGTGTTCTGCGCTTGACAGCGCAGGAGAACGCTGCGGACCCATTGAAATCTCTCCCGGTGGCCGCCGGTGATGTCACAGGAGATCACCGACGGCCACCGGGAGATCAGCTGAGCCTCTGCTGATCTCCTCTTCCCCGCCGCCGGTAATCTGCTAGCGGTGTCGGCGGGGAGAAACAGCTGATGTGACAGCTGTTTGAATCTTCCCACGCCGACATCTCCTCTCGGTGTCGGCGCGGGAGATTCAAACAGCTGTCAAATCAGCTGTTTTTCTCCCCGCCGACACATCCCGGAGCTTACCGGCGGCGGGGAGGAGGAGATCTCCGGCGCTGATCTCTGCCTCAGGCCCGCCACCGGACACCTCCGATTGGCTGGCCGGGCTGCACAGTGATGTGTCCGCAGGCGGACATTATCCGCTGCGAACACATCAAAATAACATGCTTTTGACTACGTTTGTGTCTGCATGCCATCAGCATGCAGACACAAACGCTAATGTGAAGGCAGCCTTACTTTTTTCAAAAAATGTTCAGTGCTGATTAATTTCTTAATATAGTTTAATATTAAAAATATAAGCTCCATATTAATAATACAGAGCTCCAAATCTCCAGCATAAAACTTATATTGGGTCAGTCATCAGATTTCACATTACAAACTGTATTGTACATTATTGATTGGATCTATTTGATCTGCTGTACTAAATCCATGTCAGACTGGCTGTAATCCTAATATTAAGAAGTGCAATCGTCTCTTTAGAGAGGAAGTAGACTTGAACTCTAGCGCCACCTATTGGACATAGCAATCCTAAAAGTCAAAAACAACCCTTTAACGAGCCTTGTATTATGATTTAGTATTTAATCTAGATCAGAACCTGGCATGCCAGATCTGGTGTGTCATAACTACAATATAGAAATACAGGATTACTGCAGAGAAAAACCTTCTCGGATATCAAACAAGGGCTTCATGTAGCAAAGGGAACTTCAGGTGCTCGCTTGAAAAGGTCCAAATGATTCCAGGAA
>JARQOC010003417.1:0-16624 GCA_033576535.1 Allobates femoralis | reverse complement strand
CACAACTCCTATGAACTCTCATTCGCTATGAGGAATAAACTTTTTGGGAGATATGAGAAGAAATGGCGGTGTTGGAATAGTTACTTTAATGTTAATGTTCCTGGCTCAACTCAACTTTTATGCTAAGAGAACAAGACCCTATCCTTCCTCCCTGATGTATATATCCCTCACCCTCTCCTTTTTCTTCCTTCTAAGTTCAACGTCAAAACTAAATTAATTTCTATTATTTTTATCTGTTGCAACTATACAATCAATTCTATGCATGATTTCTCATTTATTTACATTTATTCGACTTTGCTCAGGATTAACGCTCAGTTACAATTAAGTTTAATACAATGTTTTTGCTTTACATATTGTATCCTAAAAGATATACCACTGTTCTTGTAAGAATAATTTACTTGTTATGTCATTTAAAAAATCAATAAAATTCTTTGAACAAGAAGACTGATGAAACAAAGAGGATAAGTGGCAAACGACTTTTCCTCACTAATAATATAACATAAGATAGGGGGTTAGTTGTTGTATTTAATGTATTTAACAGTTGCTAGGATTTGATGAGTTAAAAATGTTTATTCTCAACTAGCAGTGAGCCAGATTCTAAAGAATCGGGAGTCTAGAATCAGTATATAATTTTTTTAAGAGTTTTAAATAATAGACTTAAACACCAGATATATGACTAAGTAGGCGATGTAGGCAGAACTGTGAGGGTAGCAATATAGTGGAGGTGTAGAAAGAGTTAATGTCCGACTAACAGGACTATAACAGAGTAGGAATTTATAATGATATCAAAAATGTTATTGAAGGAGTTAATGTCCCACAGGCACTCCCACAACAAACTCAGCGCTGTAAATATATCCAAAATGGTGTTCAAGGGGTTAATGTAGCAGTGGCAGTAGTTATAAACACTACCAAATATGCAGTTAATGCTGAACTGGTATATAATGGGTTAATTTCGCAGTGTCATTACAACTATACACTGTGTGATAGAAATAACAACAATAATGGAATATAAGGGGTTAATGTTCCTACTGGCAGAAGTAATAGAGACTACAAAGTATGGAGTTAAGGCAGAAATGGTATATAAGGGGTTAACTTCGCAGTGGCAGTACAACTACACACTGTGTTATAGAAATTACAGATAAAACGGAATGTAAGGGGTTAATGTTGCTACTGTCATGAGTACAATTAGAGAAGCGCCTCACTGGCCATTGAGATACATGGAGGACTTTGAGTTTGACTTTGAGTAAATTTGAAACTCAAAGTCCTCCATGTATCTCAATGGGAAGTGAGGCGCTATTCTCATTGGTCGCTGTGTGCTGGCGCTGACCAATGAGAATAGCGCCTCACTTACAGCGGTAAATTTGAAACTCAAAATCCTCCATTATATCTCAATGGGAAGTGAGGCGCTATTCTCATTGGTCGCTGTGTGCTGGCGCTGACCAATGAGAATAGTGCCTCACTTACAGCGGTAAATTTGAAACTCAAAGTCCTCCATTATATCTCAATGGGAAGTGAGGCGCTATTCTCATTGGTCGCTGTGTGCTGGCGCCGACCAATGAGAATAGCGCCTCACTTACAGCGCTAAATTTGAAACTCAAAGTCCTCCATTATATCTCAATGGGAAGTGAGGCGCTATTCTCATTGGTCGCTGTGTGCTGGCGCCGACCAATGAGAATAGCGCCTCACTTACAGCGTTAAATTTGAAACTCAAAGTCCTCCATTATATCTCAATGGGAAGTGAGGCGCTATTCTCATTGGTCGATGTGTGCTGGCGCCGACCAATGAGAATAGCGCCTCACTTACAGCGCTAAATTTGAAACTCAAAGTCCTCCATTATATCTCAATGGGAAGTGAGGCGCTATTCTCATTGGTCGCTGTGTGCTGGCGCCGACCAATGAGAATATCGCCTCACTTACAGCGCTAAATTTGAAACTCAAAGTCCTCCATTATATCTCAATGTGAAGTGAGGCGCTATTCTCATTGGTCGCTGTGTGCTGGCGCCGACCAATGAGAATAGCCCTCACTTACAGCGGTAAATTTGAAACTCAAACTCCTCCATTATATCTCAATGGGAAGTGAGGCGCTATTCTCATTGGTCGCTGTGTGCTGGCGCCGACCAATGAGAATAGCGCCTCACTTACAGCGGTAAATGTGAAACTCAAAGTCCTCCATTATATCTCAATGGGAAGGGAGGCGCTATTCTCATTGGTCGCTGTGTGCAAAGAAAAAAGTCAGTCAGGCTTGCAGGGCCTGGAGTGGTTGGAATCTGTTAATATGACTAAAATTACTGAAGAGGAGTTAATGGGTTTGAACGCACCAATATCTACAGAGGAGATTGGGGTTGCCATAGGGGGATTTAGTTCTCATAAAGCACCGGGACCAGATGGGTACAATGGAGCTTTCTTTAAATCGTTGCGTGAACAAATAAGTCAACCCTTAAGTGAGGCGCTATGCTCATTGGTCGCTGTGTGCTGGCGCCGACCAATGAGCATAGCGCCTCACTTCCCATTGAGATACATAGCGGTCTTTAGAGCTGTGCATGGCCGGGCCCTTGGTTCTATTTTCGGCCACGGCGTTCGGCTCTCGTCGGTCGTCGCCGGTGTGGGAGACTCGCAATGACCGCTGCGCGGCCATTGCTCGCGCCCCTGCAACGGCTCGCAATGCCCGCTGCGCGGGCAATGCTTCGTGGGTCGCGTGGCCGCTGCGCAGCCACGTCCGCGACGATGGAAGTAGCGCCGAAACTTACGGAAGTGCGTTAGGGGAATATATAATAGATCTTACAAATTTTTGTAAAGGGAGGGGATTCATGGGTGGAAGGGGAGGAAAAGAGTAATCGGGGGGTAATCATTGGGAATCACAAAGGTTGTTACATGGTCAAACTGGGATGTGGCTTTTGAATTCGCAGTGGTGTACACTCTGATTCCAGAGGGATGTGATAAACTCGGGGCTCGGGTTCCATTCGCAGGTGGGAAGGCATTGGCCGGACCACACCACTGATAGTAGGCGGGGAGGGAATTAGGATCAGGAAAAAAAGAGAAGTCCAGAAGTAATTAGAGGAAAAGGAGGATGAGGAATGGGAGAAGGGAACAAGGGAAGGGGGGGGACAGTTGGTCACCATCGAATATACTTACTTGCACTTGATGACACACGAAGATAACATCATACCTCGACATTACTCAAACTTTAGATTTCATAGTACTTATCACAATTATACCACTATGATTCCACAATGGTTAGATGGGTGACTTAGAATATTAAAGGGCTACGATCACCTAATAAACGAATGCTGATACTACGCCATTTAAAACGTCTGAAGGTCGATATTGCCCTACTTCAAGAAACACACCTGTCAGCAGATAATTTTTTTAGACTTAAAAAATTATGGGTAGGAGAAGTATATGGCTCTAGTTCTGCTGATAGAAAAGCCAGGGTTTTGATCCTCATTAATAAGAATTTTGCCCACAAGCTAATCTCCCAGGAGTCGGACCAAGAAGGCAGGATGATACATCTTGAGTTACAAGTCCAGGATGAAATCTTTAGTGTCTATAACATATATGCACCCAATACGGGCCAGAGAGCCTTTTTCACAAAATTGCAAACCAGACTTATCTCTGATACCAACAATAACATGATAGTGGGAGGAGATTTTAACGAGGTGATAAATGGAGCAGAGGACAGGAGGGGAGCACAGGGACAAGCCACGGGAGGGAACAGGAAAACAGTAAAAGATAAGGGTAGTTATCTAGAGGAGATGGTAGCCAGTTGGCATTTGAGAGACGTGTGGAGGACGATAAACCCAATGGAACGGGAATTTACTCATTACTCGCATGTTCACGGAACATGGTCCCGTTTGGACATGTTTCTGTTATCAACTAGTGTCCTGCAGAAGATATCAACGATACAAATAGAAAATATGGTTATTTCGGACCATGGTCCAGTTATTTTAGAAACTCTGGATAGCTATAAAAAGGGGACTGATTATCTGTGGAGATTTCCCTCAATTTTAACAAAGGAAGAAAATTTTAACACTTTATTGAAGGAATGGTGGACAACTTTTAGGATGGCTAATGCTGAACATATCAGTAACCCAGCGCTATATTGGGAACCGGCAAAGGTGGTCCTGAGGGGCACATAATAGCATACACAATGAAATGGAAGAGACGTGTCAGGGAACAATACTTAGCCACAAGTATTAAAGTCAGGGAAACATATACTACTTATAAATCTTCAATGTTAAATACCGACAAGGAACTATGGGTCCAGGCAAAGAGAGAATTTGAGGATTGGGCACAGAAGAAAGAAAGCATGCATAAAGGGCATTTGGAAATGGAATTAAACAGGTATGGGGACAAGCCGGGAAAAATGATGGCTAATTTGGTGAAGGGACAGCGTGCAGGCACACACATAACAGCAATTAGAGACAGGGGAGGGAAGATATTGATGAATCCTAAGGACATTGCGAACACTCTAGGCAAATATTATGCCACCTTATACAAAGAAAAAAGTCGGTCAGGCTTGCAGGGCCTGGAGTGGTTGGAATCTGTTAATATGACTAAAATTACTGAAGAGGAGTTAATGGGTTTGAACGCACCAATATCTACAGAGGAGATTGGGGTTGCCATAGGGGGACTTAGTTCTCATAAAGCACCGGGACCAGATGGGTACAATGGAGCTTTCTTTAAATCGTTGCATGAACAAATAATTCAACCCTTACAGAAATATTATATTGGGATTCTTCAGGGGGAACCTTTGTCTGACACAGTAAACACAGCATACATAAAATTATTACCTACAGGGGAAAAAGATACACTAGATCCTGCAGGCTATAGGCCAATCTCCTTAATTAATCAGGATCTCAAACTCTTGTCCAAAATAATGGCAGAAAGGTTGGCCAGGATTTTGCCAAATCTGATTATGCAACATCAGACAGGGTTTGTGAAGGGGAGATCCACCACCATCAACATAAGAAAAGCTATGCTGTTGCTTGATGTGCTGAGAGACAAGACTTTGGGAAAAGATGAGGATCCAGCCATGGTCACCCTAGATGCGGAAAAGGCATTTGACAGCGTGGGGTGGTCATGGCTGGGTCAGGTTCTCGATAACATTGGGATGACAGGCCCTTTTAGACAATTTCTCACAAATCTGTACCGTAACCCTAGGGCGAGGATATACACGACGGGACATTTATCGGACACGTTTCAGCTAGAGAGGGGGACCAGACAGAGTTGCCCCCTGTCGCCTTTGTTGTTTAATATTGCTATTTAGCCACTGGTTAGACATATAAACGAACACAGCACTTTTACAGGAATAAGGGTGGGAAAGTTGGAAGTTAAATCCGCATTCTTTGCGGACGATGTTATTTTATTTTTAAATTAATCCCGCACGGGACCTCCCGAGACTATTGGCTGAAATCGAAAGGTTTGGCCAGTTTTCGGGCTTTCACCTAAACACCAAGAAATGTGAACTCTTGTTTATTAGAAGAGATAAACAATGGGAGCAGAATGCTAGTGTATGTGGGATTCCAGTGGCGAAGGACCATATCAAGTATTTGGGAATATATTTGGGTAGAACAACACATCAAATATACAAGTTGAATTGCACACCGATTATAATAAAGATAGAAAAAGAGTTAGGGAGGTGGAGGGGACTTCCTTTGTCACTGCTTGGACGCTGTCATCTTCTTAAGATGATAAGTTTTGCCAGATTATTGTACCCTCTACAGACGATTCTGATGCTGTTACGACACGACGATATAAACAGGATCAATAAAGCTTTCTCCAAGTTCATTTGGAAAGGGAATAGAGCTAGAATAGCCTTCAGATATCTAATACGTCATACGGATGAAGGGGGGGTGGGTATGCCGGACATAAGGGGGTACAACCTGGCATGTATAGCAAGACATGTGATAGACTGGATGAAGAAAACAAGTAGATATTCGGATCTGGCCTTGGAATCGGAGTTTAGCGCACCCTGGGAATTGGCGGCACTGTTACACTCACCTTTATGCTGCTTACCCACACACATTAAAAGCTCAACAATATGTAAAGACACCATGGCAACGTGGAAAATGATAAGAAAAAAAACTAAAACTATCTTGGAGGGTATCAAGGTATCTGAATACTTGGGCATATCCGGCCTTCAGACTAGGAAGGGAAAATAGCTTATTTGGGGAATGGCGGAGAAAGGGCATTAAAACGGTTGGGAACTTGATGGATGTGACAGAGAAGAGATGGATGTCAGGTCAGGAAATTATGAATAAATATCATCTGCCTAGCTTTCAGTTATTACAATTCAGCCGATTGAATCACTACATTCTACAAAATTTGAGAAACATAACAAAGGAAATATCCAAAAATACGTGGGAGACTCTGATGTCAAAAGATATTATGGACGTTACAATCTCCTCTGTATACAAAACATTAAGATCAGAATTACAACCATTATGTGAGGATAAGTTGTTTGGAAAATGGAGAAAGTACTGGACAGATGATGATTTATCACAAAAAATATTACAAGGCTGGAGAATGGTTAAAAAACATGTTATTAACAAACGCTGGAGAGACAGTCAATTCAGAATCATGCATGGTGCTATAATAGGATTTAATGTCCCTCCTAACTCTAATGGTACCTTTACACGCCGCTACAGGATGGTGGAAACAACTGGGTGCTTCATGTGCACGAGCACGCACAAACGGTTGAAAGCGGTACCCGCACCGTCTTTACACGTCGCTATAAGGTGCTTTACAGAAGGTTGAATCTATCTCTGGATGCACCGACGGGTGCCTAAAGTTACCTTCTAAAAAGCACCTTACCTCATTTACACGCCACTACAGAGGGTAATATGGGAGGACCTGGTGCAGCAGGGACAACACATAGGCGTGCCAGAATTGTGGATTACGAGAATTTCGTACGCTGATAGGACAACGCAATAGCATCATGATTGGCCAGCCACCGCAGGAGGCTGACTAATACATGACGCACGAGCAATTGTGTAGTGTGACTGGTCAGCTCCTTAAATATGCCGCCCTATGCAGCGACTACCTATCGTAACGCAGGAGCTTCCTCCAATGATCGCTGAAGGGGGGCGGTTTCCCGGAGCCTGTGTCACGCCCCAGGTAGATAGCAAGGTGTCGAAACAACCCTCTTGTTCCTTATTTACACGCCGATACAGGCCGTTACCATCGCCTTGAAATCAACCTGTTTTAGACCACTGCTCTGAAACAGGTGCCGCAAGTGACGGGTGGAAACAACCGTCTTTACACGCTGCTACCTCGGGTTGATTTGGCGGTGCAAGATACATTTCTCTCATCTACCCGGTTGTTTCCACCATCCTGTAGCGGCGTGTAAAGGTACCATTAGCGTCCAGATAGGATAGTAAAGTGTCCTAAATGAGGAAAGGCTGGAACAGACAGGGAGCACGGGTTGTGGTCTTGCTTATACTCCAAACTGTTTTGGGAGATGATACAAGGTCTGGTGCAAAGGATTTGTGGAATCACAGAAGAGCTAGATCCAATGTACTGGCTGTTTCATTACACTGATAACAACACACAGGGGGGAAATCCACATTTACTGTTTCACACCATCGCCTTAATAGCTAAACAAGCGATACTTCAACGCTGGATGGTGCTGGCACTGCCGGGGGAGGCGGATATTCACCTGGCCCTATCGGAGTTATTACATATAGAGAGGAGGGAAACGTTGAGGAACTTAAAGAAGGGAACAAAACGTTTCTTTAATAAGTGGAGGGCATATATAGAAACATCTCTTATGGTACCTTTACACGCCGCGACGGCAGGCTGGATACATCCCGCTACAGGCTACAAATGTAGCTTGTAGCGCCAATGTAGCCCGTCGTAGCGGCGTCTGAAGACGTGACGCTACAGCCGGCAACAGATACATCGGTTTCCTAGGTCTGCTCGAAAACTGATGGCTACATCGCCGATGGTAGCGAGCTGTATCGGCGTGTAAAGAAGCAACGGAAGGAAACTCGGGACAGCCTGCAATGTAGCTAAGGCGTGACCCTGGCTCCGTGTTACCGCGCCCCATGTGCGATCATTGGTGGAAGCTGCTGCATGACGATTGGTAGTCGCTGCATAGGGAGGCATATTTAAGGAGCTGACGAGTCACACTACACAATCGCTCGAGCATGCTGTATTACTCAGCCTCCTGCGATGCCTGCCCAATCAGGATGTTATTGCTTTGTCCTATCAGCGTACGGACGGCTCGTAAACCACAATTGTGGCACGCCTATGTCCTGGCCCTGCTGCACCAGTTACGCCCATAGTAGCTGGTTATAGCGGTGTGTAAATGAACTACAGCTGGCTACTTGAGACACCCGGCGATGTAGCTAGCTATAGATGTAGCGTAGCGTAGCGCACCTTGTGGCGGCGTGTAAAGAGGGTGCGTTGACCGTTTGTAAGCGTTTGAGCGTGCTCGTGCACGTGAAGTAGCGGGATGTATCCAGCCTGCCGTCGCGGCGTGTAAAGGTACCATCAGTGATATGCTTTAGAGGAGTTGGGAGGAACGTTGGGTAAATTACTCTTGAGATCTGAAGAGGAGGGTGTCACTTAAGTAGGGGTGCTATGACAAATCTAATAATTGTCGATCGCGTTGTGTGTAGCAAGTTGTAAGATGCTTGAAAATTTGTTTTATGAAATTTAGTAAATTTTTCTTCGATGCTGACCAGGGGGTGTGGAGGGGTGTTGGATTTGGTTTACTATTTTTGTACTTGAAATTTCGCTGTAATATATATGTGTCTTAATGCTTAAAGGATAATTGGTTTGTAGACTATTTTGATGACATATGTATGAGCATATGACATGTCATGATTTGTTTTCTTTGAATGTGAAAATAATAAAAACGATTTGGGAAAAAAAAAAACACACTTTAAAACACACTTCGCTGATTGGTCGTCGCGGCCGGCAGCGACCAATCAGTGAAGTGGCGCGGCTTGGCGGGAAATATGAATCCTGCGCCAATCAGCAGTGCGGGATTCAAAACTCCTGCCAAGACATCCTCAGCTTTGCTGATTGGTCGCCGCCAGCCGCTGGTGGCGACCAATCAGCGCTGACGCTTGATTTTCTGGGCAGGCAGACACGATTAGGCAATTATATAGTAGACTAGCTGTGAGCCCGATGCAAATGGATCGGGATTCTAGAACGTGCATAAATTTGCTTATAATAGTTATAGCTGGTCTGAGTACTTTTTGGGGGGGTGTGAGTATTTTTTGGGGGGGTGTGAGGACTTTTTTGGGGGGTCCAATACTTTTTTGGGGGGGTCCAATACTTTATGGGGGGGTCCAATACTTTTTGGGGGGGTCCAATACTTTTGGGGGGTCCAATACTTTTTTGGGGGGGTCCAATACTTTTTGGGGGGTCCAATACTTTTGGGGGGGTCCAATACTTTTTTGGGGGGTCCAATACTTTTGGGGGGATCCAATACTTTTTTGGGGGGTCAATACTTTTTGGGGGGGTCCAATACTTTTGGTGGGGGGTCCAATACTTTTTTTGGGGGGTCCAATACTTTTTTGGGGGGGTCCAATACTTTTGGGGGGGGTCCAATACTTTTTTGGGGGGGTCCAATACTTTTGGGGGGGTCCAATACTTTTGGGGGGGGTCCAATACTTTTTGGGGGGGGTCCAATACTTTTTGGGGGGGTCCAATACTTTTTTGGGGGGGTCCAATATTTTTTGGGGGGGTCCAATACTTTTTTGGGGGGTCCAATACTTTTTTGGGGGGGTCCAATACTTTTGGGGGGGTCCAATACTTTTTTGGGGGGTCCAATACTTTTTGGGGGGTCCAATACTTTTTGGGGGGGGGTCCAATACTTTTTGGGGGGGTCCAATACTTTTGGGGGGGTCCAATACTTTTTTGGGGGGGTCCAATACTTTTTGGGGGGGTCCAATACTTTTGGGGGGGTCCAATACTTTTTTGGGGGGGTCCAATACTTTTGGGGGGGGGTCCAATACTTTTTTGGGGGGTCCAATACTTTTTGGGGGGGTCCAATACTTTTTTGGGGGGCAATACTTTTTGGGGGTCCAATACTTTTTGGGGGGGTCAATACTTTGGGGGTCCAATACTTTTGGGGGGGGCCAATACTTTTTTGGGGGGGTCCAATACTTTTTGGGGGGCCAATATTTTGGGGGGTCCAATACTTTTTGGGGGGGTCCAATACTTTTTGGGGGGGTCCAATACTTTTTTGGGGGGGTCCAATACTTTTGGGGGGGGGGGGGTCCAATACTTTTTTCTTTTTGGGGGGGTCCAATACTTTTTTGGGGGGTCCAATACTTTTTGGGGGGGTCCAATACTTTTTTGGGGGGGTCCAATACTTTTGGGGGGGGTCCAATACTTTTTGGGGGGGATCCAATACTTTTTTGGGGGGTCCAATACTTGGGGGTCCAATACTTTTTTGGGGGGGTCCAATACTTTTTGGGGGGTGTCCCAAAACTTTTTGGGGGGGTTCAATACTTTTTGGGGGTGGTCAAATACTTTTTGGGGGGTCAATACTTTTGGGGGCTGGTATCAATACTTTTGTGGGCGAAAATTATTGGAGCCGAGCGGTAAAATCGCTAACTTTTGGAAAACGCCAGAGGCTCGCACAAGTTAGCGATTTACCGCTCAGGCAGCGACTCGCTACCTGAGAGGTAAATCGCTAACTTTGTGGCCGAGCCTCTGGTTCTATTTTCGGCCACAAAGTTAGCGATTTACCGCTCAGGCAGCGACTCGCTACCTGAGCGGTAAATCGCTAACTTTGTAGCCGAGCCTCTGGTTCTATTTTCGGACAGGGACTCGCAATGGCCGCTTCGCGGCCATTGCTCGCGCGTGGTGGCGTCACATAGTGACACAGCCACGGCGTTTTCGGGGTCCGACACGATTTTGCCTACGGCAATTATAGAGTAGATTAGGTTTCTTTTGGAAAATTCTGTTGGGGGCTTTGGATTACCCCCTATTGGGGCCTATATAAGGGCTCTTTGTCATATGCTTGTTAAAGTCCCTCTCCTTCACTCTAATCAGAGTGTGCCTTTGGGGATACAACTGCATTTATTTCTTGTCTAACAAGTGCTGAACCTCACAGCTATCTTTGACAGTGTATATGATGTAACTGGTATAATTTAATCAATTCTACGGTGTTCATTTTAGGACATGGTCATTTCTCAAAGTCAGACATCAGAAATACTGTGTGATGCCTGAGAATTGACTATGAGAATGGTCATATCGTATCTCAGTCTAAGAACTGAGAACCGATAAATGTTATTTGATAAATGATCTATTATATAATCACGAATGGGTTTTTTGCCCCTTTTGAGTCCGCTCGCGCTGCGAGTCAATGTCGTCATGTGGATACGACCGAAGCATTGGCCGCGCAGCGGCCATTGCGAGCAGTTCTAAGGCGACTCGCTATGCCCGCGCAGCGGGCATGGCGAGTCGCCTTAGCAGCGCGAAGCATTGGCCGCGCAGCGGCCATTACGAGTCAGAGACTCGCTCTGCTAGAATCCCGATGCATCTGCATCTGGCACCCAGCTAGTATCTGATAAATGATCATTGATAAATGAAGATTTATAAAGGATAATTGATAAATGATAATTGATAAACACACATCCTGTATAGCCAGGTGTAAATTATGTTACCTCATTCCACTATTATCTACATATATTTCACATTCATTCCCCACCTAAAAAGCTCAGGTAACATAGCATACACCTGGATATATGGGATAATGTTTCATTCTCTTGTAATGTACATATATTTCATGCTCATTCCCCACCTATAAAGCTCAGGTAACATAATATACACCTGATTATATATGTGTTCATTCTCCTGTAATCTACATATAATTCACATTAATTCCCCACCTATAATACACACCTTGCTATATGGCATATATGTTCATTCACCTATTATCTACATATATTTCACATTCATTCCCCACCCATAAAGCTCAGGTAACATAGCATACACCTGGATATATGTGATATATGTTTATTTTCTTGTTTGGCGGCCGTCACATGGTTCAATTTCTTGAACGATATTGTTTAAGCGATTTGCTTTTTGATCGCCTAAGCGATATCGTTTGTGCATCGCTACGTGCGATCAAGCGATTTTACAATGTAAAATCGCTTGATCGTGACATCGCAGATATGAGAGCCGGAGCTCATATCAAGCGATCATCGCTTGTTCAATCTGCTTCATCGTGGTGTGTGACACCACGATGAACGATCTCCCAGCGGCAGAGCCTATGCTGGGAGATGGTATCTATGGTAAACGTCGGGTTACTAAGCGCGGCGCGGCGCCTAGTAACCCGATGTGTACCATAGTTACCAGCGATCTCGCTGCCCCACATCGCTGGTGAGTCTGTCTGTGTGACATCTCACCAGCGATGTGAGCGATATTGTTAGCGATCGCGCGTGCACGTGATCGCTTACAATATCGCTCACGACATTGTAGCGTGTGAAGGCCGCCTTATCTACATATATTTCATGCTCATTCCCCACCTATAAAACTCAGGTAACATAATATACACCTGATTATATATGTGTTCATTCTCCTGTAATCTACATATAATTCACATTAATTCCCCACCTATAATACACACCTTGCTATATGGCATATATGTTCATTCACCTATTATCTACATATATTTCACATTCATTCCCCACCTATAAAGCTCATGTAGCATAGCATATGTGGAGCCCACTGGGACGGGGTACTCGGTGCCGGACCGGGGTGCTGCTAGGGGATGTCACGGCGGTCCTGGTCCGGACCGTGTCCCGGGCCCGCACAATAAAATGGAGTGGTTATTTACAGGGGATTTGTCACTCGTGACGCCACCCACTATATGCGGCCAGTAATGGGGCCGCGGCTGCTGCAGAACCTCCGGGGATGATGGGATAGCAGCTTGGATAGAATAGTTCCTGTGGGCAGAACTGGGTTCCCCGGGACAGTGGTAGTAGTAGTTAAAGTCTGTGAGGATAGTTATTGATGCTGCAGGAGAGTAGGGGTAGCAGTAGAGATGATGAGAGTAGAGGTAATCGCAGTATATGAGGGCAAGTGGGGCTTCAGTATAAGGATCACACACACTCACGGTTTCTGTTGTTTTCCAAGTCTTTACTTGCAGATGGTATCACACAATATTGTCCACGGAGTCTGTACCAGGTTGCTCCCACCCTGACCGGGTCCTTGGCTTCCTACTTAAGCGCTGTGTGTGGCCCTGCTGCCGCTTGTAGCTGTACTGCTGGCCCTGTCTCTGCTCACGGGTACCAATATGCTGGGCAACTTGAGTCCTCTGTGTCACTGACTCCTCCGTGTTGCTTTGCTATGGTGCTGTGAAGATGGTGGACCTTCACTATGCCGGTGTTTACTGTCCTGTCTGTCTCAGGCACAGCCTCGGATCCGGTATCCGTCTTAAGCGCCTCCCCGGGGTCATGTTTTTGGGGTAACTCTTTATCCCGGGTATGTTCCTCTGTTCCTCTGTCTCCTCTCCTCAGACCTCTCAGGACCTCCACCTCTACTTGGCTCTGCTCCTGCTCCAGACTAGACTAAACCTCAACTAACTGTCACTCTGCTCTGTGGTAAACAACTTAGTTCCTCCCACTAGTGCAGGTGCCACCTAAACTCCTCCCACTTTCTAGTGTAGTGTTGTGTGGGGATTAAACCTGTGTTGATGTTTCTGTGGCACATTAACCCTTGGGGTGCCACATTCCCCCTTAATTAAAGACAGTACTCCGGGACTGTGGAACAATAAAGAACAAACAATTAATATTTACAAAGACTTAAAAGTAAAAATCACAAAAATCACTAAACGTCAAAAACAGTCCAAAAATTCAAAAATCAGTCCTTCCGGGGGTTTAGTCTTTTGCCTCCAGGCTGATGAATATATAAGAAAGTTTATACCACAACCAGTCCGTGGTAGTATGGTCCATAAAAATAAAATAAAAGGAAAAAGTTTGCAGAATATGCAAGAAGTTCATACAGGATAGTCTCTGTAGGTACTGGGCTTTTTTTAATGTTGCATTAACTATGTACATTTGTTTACCGGGTTCAATTTATATTTGCACAAACATATTTATATTTTACAGTTAACTTGACCTTTTAATCCCTGTACCTAGCTGGTAACTGACCTCTGGTACTACGCTCTGATCTGCGTAAAACGGGCATACTACTTGCATATAGCCTATTGGTGCTGGTAGGCATGTACCTATTTGTAGTGTTTGGTACTATGTTAGATGAAGATCTGACTGTAGGACTGGCAAGCTCACTGGGACCAGGAATTTGTTCTTCCTCTACGGGTTCTACTTCCAGTTCTTCAGGTCTTGGGACTTCTTCAGGTAACACAGGTTCTGGTGTTGGTTCCACCATTGAAGGGAATGCAATCATTGGTACGACAACTGCTCCATGGTAATTTGGCCATGTTTTAGGGAAATCTCCTAGTACCGTGTGGAATACTTCTTCTTTTTCTTTAATAGGTTGGACCTGTACGGGTTCTGTTACTTCAGGTGTCTTCAGTGTTTCAGGACACAATTTTAGCTGATCACGAGATACGACTTGTGACGTTTTTCCTTCATCTTTGCTTATCAAACAGGTTTTAACATTGTCTAGGTTAGATGGTAAGACTGTGTATGGGACGGTTTCCCACTGATTATCCAGTTTGTCAGTGCTTCTCTTTCTCTTGAGAACTTGATCACCTTCTTGTAATGGCATTGCTTGATCATGTTTGTTGAAAGTTTTCTCTTGTCTTGCTCTTGCTTGCTGAAGATTTCTCTCTACACATTCTTGAACTTGTTGATACTGTTTCTGACATTGGGTATCCCAATCTGATTCTTCTTCTACTTCTGTATCTGGTTTTACGATTCCCATTTCTAGATCAATTGGTAATTTACCGGGTCTTGCACGCATAAGGTATGCTGGAGTGCAGTTTGTAGAACTCACGGGTACATGGTTGTATAAGTCTACCAAGTCAGGTAATTTATCTGGCCACTGGTTTCTTTCTGATTCTGGTAAAGTCTTTAACAGTTCAATTACAATATGATTCATTTTCTCGCATAAACCATTTGTTTGAGGATGATACGTTGTTGTGCGAATCTTCTTACAACCGTACATATTGCAGAATTCCTTGAATAGTTCTGATTCAAAAGCTGGACCTTGGTCTGCAAGGACTTGTTCTGGGTAACCATGTGATCTACAGAAATGCGTCTGGAATGCTTTGGCTGCCGTCTTCGCTGTTAGATCTTTAACAGGTACCACCACTAAGAAGCGTGAGTAATGGTCCACGATGGTTAAGGCATAGACATAGCCTGACCGGCTTGGTAACAACTTGACGTCGTCTAATGCGACTAGCTCGAGTGGCTGCTTGGTTACTATTGGTTGAAGCGGAGCTTTCTGTGGATCTTTCCTTCTAAGGTTGCATGCGGCACATCTTCTGCACCATAGTTCAATGAATTTTCTCATGCCAACCCAATAAAATCTTTCTCTCAGGATCGCTTCTAACTTCTTCCATCCAAAATGACCTGCACCGTCATGATAAGCTTCTAAGACCATTTGAGTGGCTCTCTTGGGCACGATTATCTGCCAGACTAGTTCATGCGTTTTAGGATTGGTATGCGTTCTGCAGAGCTTCCCTTGATGTAGAAACAACTTGCCTCTATCTTACCATAGCTGTATAGCTTCAGCTGGGCATTCTGATCAGGGTATGCGTGTTGTTGCGTAAGGAGTTCTTTCACTAGCTTCAAGGCTGGATCATTATCTTGGGCTTCGGCCCATCCGTAGTGTCTTAACGGGTTAAGATTTACTTCCTGCTTTCTTTGGTAGGCGCCGGGTTGATAATCTTGTACCTTTGAACGATGAAAGGCCGGTAGTTCAATCCCTTCCAACTCTTCCGGTTCCTCTTCCACGTCTTTCAGGTGTGTCATCCGTGACAAGGCATCTGCGTTCCCGTTCTTGCGACCTGCTCTGTATTTGATGACAAAGTTGTAATTAGATAGCCGGGCTATCCATCGCTGCTCCAGAGCTCCTAGTTTCGCTGTATCCAGGTGAGTCAACGGGTTGTTATCCGTGTAGATGGTGAATTCTGCACCTGCCAAGTAATGTTTAAAACGTTCAGTCACAGCCCAAACTACTGCCAGTAGCTCTAACTTGAAGGAGCTGTAGTTCTCAGGATTTCTTTCTGTAGGCCGGAGCTTCCTACTTGCAAAGGCAATAACTCTTTCTTTGCCTCCTTGCATCTGTGATAATACTGCTCCCAGTCCAACATTGCTGGCATCCGTGTATAGAATGAAGGGTTGATGGTAATCAGGGTATGCCAGGATCTCTTCTCCCGTCAGTGCACTTTTCAGTTTATTGAAGGAATCTTCTCTTTCCTCATCCCACCGTGTCAGGAAATTACAGGATGAAGTCTTCTTTGATCGTCCTACCAGAATGTCTTGCAGAGGAGCTGCTAGCTTTGTGAATCCTCTGATAAATCTTCTATAATAGCCTACCAGGCCCAGGAATTGCCTCACTTCTTTCACGTTTGTAGGTCTTGGCCAATCCCTTATCACTGTGACTTTATCAGGATCCGGTGCTACTCCCTTTGAACTCACGACGTGTCCCAGGTACTATACCTTTGGTTTGAGAAGGTGACACTTGGATGG
>JARQOC010003416.1:0-16662 GCA_033576535.1 Allobates femoralis | reverse complement strand
AAGTTTCCAATACAGGGTTTGTGGGACATAAATTTTTTAATTTTCTTTACTAAGGCATGACCTAAAAAATTTGGAAAAAAATCCTTTTTTTTTTGTTTTTCCCTTTAAAAATACTGAAAAACTTTTTACCAAATCAAACCTAAAACAAAATTTTCCAATATCTACTTTTCTTGGAACTAAAAATTTTTAAATTTTTTACAAACGAGCCTAAAAGAATCATGGTAAAAATGTGCCCCCTTTTTTTTTAAAAATACTCAAAAACTTTCCCTAATGCTTTAAACATAAAAAAAAGATTTCCAAATACGGTTTGCAACGATAAATTTTAATCCCCTTTTTTCAAAGGGCATGACCAATAAGAATCAGGTAAAAAAGTTCTTCTTTCTTTTAAAAAATACTAAAAACTTTTTTTTCCTATGTTTTAAACTCAAAACAAAAAATTTTCCAAATTTTTACTTTGTGCTTAAAACTAATCAAAGTTTTAATACGTTTATAACATACCAATAAAATCATGGTAAAATACACCCCCTTCTTTCTTTAAAATAACTAAAAAACTTTTTCCCAATGTTTATACTCTAAAAAAAAAATTTTTCCAATATCTAGGGTTTGTGTTTGGAACTATAAAGTTTTTAATATTCTTTACTAATGCATAGCCTAATAAAATCATGTAAAAAAAACTTGTTTTGCTTTTTTTTAAAGATTTTAAAAAACTTTTACCTAATTAAATGACCATAGACAAAAAGATTTCCAATATCTACATTGTGCTTGGAACTAAGTAAAGTTTTAATACTCTTTACTAAGGCAGGACCTAATAAAATCATGTAAAATAGCATGCCTTGCCTTTTAAAATATACTCAAAAACTTTTCCCTAATGCTTTAACCATAGACAAAAAGTTTTCCCAAATTCTAGGGTTGTTTTGGGAAAACTAAAGAAATTTTTAATTTTCCTGTTACTAATGCATAAACCTAATAAAATCAGGGTAAAATACTTGCCCTTCTTTTTTTTAAAAATTAACTCAAAAACTTTTCCCTAATGCATTAAACTCATAACAAAAAAAATTTCCCAATATCTACGGTGCTTAAAAAATATCAAAGTTTTAATATTCTTTACAAAGGGCAGGAGCCAAGTAAAAAAAAAGGTTAAAAAACGGGCCTTGCTTTCTTTTAAAAATACAAAAAAACCCTTTTTCCCTAAAAAATTAAACCCAATAGACAAAAAATTTCCAATACTACTTTTGTGTTTGGGAACTAATCAAATTTTAAAAACCGGGTTACAAAGGGCATACCAAAGTAAGAACAGGGAAAAAAATACTTGGGCCTTTTGTTTTCTTTTAAAAAACTCAAAAACTTTCCCTAATGCTTTAATCAAGACAAAAAGTTTCCAATTCTACCGTTTCCCTTGGGAACTAAGTAAATTTTTTAATATTCTTTTACTAACTTGAGCCAAATAAAAATCAGGGGAAAAATAGCCCTTGCTTTTTTTTAAAAATACTAAAAAACTTTTCCCAAATGCATTGTACTTTTTAACAAAAAATTTTTCCAATACTACTTTTTGTTTTTGGAACTAGTAAAAGGTTTTAATATTTCTGTTACTAAGGGAAAATACCTAATAAAAATTAAGGGAAAAATCCTTTTTTTTTGCTTTTTTTTTAAAAAAAATAAAAAATTTTCTTACCTAATTTTACTCATAACAACAAAGATTTCCAATATCTACGTTTTTTTTTTGGAACTGAGTTCAAATTTTTAATATTTGTTCAAAAGGCATGACCCCTAAGAAAATCAGGGTAAAAATTTATTTTCCCTTCTTTCTTTTAAAAGATACCCCAAAAATTTTTTCCCAAAAGAAATTAAACCCTTTTAACAAAAAGTTTTCCAAAAATCACTTTGTTTTTTGGAACTAAGTCAAAGTTTTAAAAAACCTTTTTACAACATGACCAAAGGAAAGAACATTTAAGAGTTTGGGGCCTTGCTTTTTTTTAAAAAAGAACTAAAAAACCCTTTTCCCCCTAATGCTTGATACTCATAAAAAAAAGATTTCCAATATCTACATTGTCCCTTGGGAAACTAATAAAATTTTAATACCTGTTACTAAGGGCAAAACCAATTAAAATCTTTGGAAAAAACTTTCCTTGCTTTCTTTTAAAAATACTAAAAACTTTTCCCTAATGTTTAAACCCATAGACAAAAAGTTTCCCAATATCTACGGTTGGCTTGGAACTGGGGGTAAATTTTAATATTCTGTTACTAAGGCATAGCCTAAGTAAGAATCATGGTGAAAATCTTCCCTTGCTTTTTTTTAAAAAGATACTAAAAACTTCTTTCCTAATGAAATTGACTCTTAGAAAAAAAGTTTTCCAAATTTTTTGGTTGTGTTTTAAAATGTAAATTTTTTTAAAAATACCGGTTACTAAGGGAAATAAACCAAAATAAGAATCATGGAAAATACTTCCCCTTGCTTTCTTTTAAAAAAAACCAAAAACTTTTTTTTTAATGCTTTGATACTCTTAACAAAAAGTTTTCCAAATATCTACGTTGTTTTGGGAACCCTGAGTGAAATTTTTTAATATTTTTTTTACTGGGGGCATGACCCTAATAAAATCATGGTAAAAAATAGTTTCCCCCCGGCTTTTCTTTTAAAAGAACTAAAAAACTTTTCCCTAATGCCAATGACCCATGGACAAAAAAGATTTCCCAAAATATCACATTGTGTTTTGAAATGATTCAAATTTTTTAATATTTTGTTACTAAACCATGAGCCTAATAAAAAATTTTTTGGTAAAAAAAAAATTTTTTTCCCTTGCTTTTTTTTAAAAATACTAAAAATTTTTTCCCTAAAAAAATTTAAACTTAGAAAAAAAAAATTTCCCAAATTTTCTTTTGTGCGGAACTGATCAAAGTTTTAATAACTGTTACAAAGGGCATACCTTAGAAAAATCTTTTAAAAAATTTTTCCCCTTGCTTTTTTTTAAAAAAAAACTCAAAAATTTTTTTCCCTAATCTTTAAACCCCTTAGCCCAAAAAGTTTTCCCAAAATATCTACTTTGTGTTGGAACTAATGAAAGTTTTAATATTCTTTTAAACTAAGGCATGGGGGCCTTAAAGTAAAAAAAATCAGGGGTAAAAAAAAGCGGGGTTTTTTCCCCTTTCCCTTTTAAAAGATACTAAAAATTTTTTCCCTAATGCGTACTCATAAACAAAAAGATTTCCAATATCTACTTGTCCCTTTGGAACTGAGTAAAATTTTTAAAATATTCTTTTTACAAAGGCATGAGCCTAAGTAAGAATAATGGAAAAAACCCGGCTTGTTTTGCTTTTTTTTTAAAAAGATATGAAAAATTTCTTACCAAATTTTTTACTATAGAAAAACAAAGATTTCCAATATCTACATTTTGCTTAAACTAAGTAAAAGGGTTTTTTAAATTATTTTACAAAAGGGCAGACCCCTAAAAAAATCAGGGAAAAAAAATAGAATGCCCCTTGGGCTTTCTTTTAAAAAAATACTAAAAAATTTTTTTTCCCAAAATGCATTGAATTCCCTTTTTAAAAAAAAGTTTTCCAAATCAGGGTTGTGCCTGGAACTGAGTAAAAGTTTTAATACATTTGTTACAAAGGGGCCCATGACCTTATAAAATCTGGAATTAAAGAAAGTTTGGGGTTGTTTTTCTTTTAAAAAGATACTAAAAAAAACCTTTTTTCCCCCTAATCATTGATACCTTAGACAAAAAGTTTTCCCAAATATCTACGGTTGTGTTTGGGAACTGATTAAAAATTTTTAAAATTTTCCCTTTTTTACTAAGTGCAGAGAAAAAATAAAATAAAGGTTAAAAAATGTTTGCCTTGTTTTTTTTTTAAAAGATACTAAAAAACTTCTTACCAAATTTGAAAAAATCCTTCCATAGACAAAAAAATTTCCAATATCAACATTTGCTTTGAAATGATCAAAGTTTTTAATACTTTTAAAAAAACCCATAAACCTAATAAAACATGGTGAAAATAGCAGGGGCCCTTGCTTTTTTTTAAAAATATTTCAAAAATTTTTTTTCCCTAATCCCTTTTGATACTCTTAGACAAAAAATTTTCCCCCAAAAATATCACGGTTGTCCCGGGAAAACTGAGTAAAGTTTTAAAAAACCTTTACAAACAAAACCCTTTAGTAAAAATCTTTGGAAGAATCATGGTTAAAATTGCTTGCCTTGCTTTCTTTTAAAAGATACTCAAAAACTTTTACCTAATGCAATTGATACTCATAGACAAAAAGATTTCCAATATCTACAGTTGTGCTTGGAACTAAGTCAAAGTTTTAATACTCTGTTACTAAGGCATGAGCCTAAGTAAGAATCATGGTGAAAAATAGCTTGTCTTGCTTTCTTTTAAAATATACTAAAAACTTTTTCCTAATGCATTGATACTCATAGACAAAAAGATTTCCAATATCTACAGTTGTGCTTGGAACTGAGTCAAAGTTTTAATACTTCTGTTACTAATGGCATGAGCCTAAGTAAGAATCATGGTAAATAGCTTGTCCTTGCTTTCTTTTAAAAGATACTCAAAAACTTTTCCTAATGCTATGACTCATAGACAAAAAGATTTCCAATATCTACAGTTGTGCTTGGAACTGAGTCAAAGTTTTAATATCTGTTACTAAGGCATGAGCCTAAGTAAGAATCATGGTAAAATATGCTTGCCTTGCTTTCTTTTAAAAGATACTCAAAAACTTTTTCCTAATGCATTGATACTATAGACAAAAAGATTTCCAATATCTACAGTTGTGCTTGGAACTAAGTCAAAGTTTTAATATCTGTTACTAAGGCATGAGCCTAAGTAAGAATCATGGTGAAAATAGCTGCCTTGCTTTCTTTTAAAAGATACTCAAAAACTTTTTCCCTAATGCATTGATACTCATAGACAAAAAGATTTCCAATATCTACGGTTGTGCTTGGATAAGTCAATTTAATACTTGTATAGGCATGAGCCTAAGAAGAATCATGGTTAAAATAGCTTCTTGCTTTCTTTAAGATATCAAAACTTTTCCCTAATGCATGACTCATAGAAAAAGATTTCCAATACTACGTTGATGCTTGGACAGTAAAGTTTTAAATTTGTTACTATGATGAGCCTAAGTAAGAATCATGGTAAAAATCGCTTGTTCTTGCTTTCTTTTAAAAGATACTGAAAAACTTCTTACCTAATGCAATGACTCATAGACAACAAAGATTTCCAATATCTACAGTTGTGCTTTGAAATGAGTCAAAGTTTTAATACTGTTACATAAATGCATGAGCCTAAGTAAGAATCATGGTGAAAATAGCATGCCCTTGCTTTCTTTTAAAAGATACTCAAAAACTTTTTCCCTAATGCATTGATACTCATAGACAAAAAGATTTCCAATATCTACGGTTGTGCTTGGAACTGAGTGAAAGTTTTAATATTCTGTTACTAAGGCATGAGCCTAAGTAAGAATCATGGTTATAATGCTTGCCTTGCTTTCTTTTAAAAGATACTCAAAAACTTTTCCTCTAATGCAATGATTCTCATAGACAACAAAGATTTCCAATATCTACAGTTGTGCTTTGGACTAAGTCAAAAGTTTTTAATACTCTGTTACTAATATGGCATAGAGCCTAAGATAAGAATCATGGTGAAAATAGCATGCCCTTGCTTTCTTTTAAAATATACTCAAAAACTTTTTCCCTAATGCATTTGATACTCATAGACAAAAAGATTTCCAATACCTACGGTTGTGCTTGGTACTGAGTGAAAGTTTTAATATTCTGTTACTAAGTGCATGAGCCTAAGTAAGAATCATGGTAAAAATCGCTTGTTCTTGCTTTCTTTTAAAAGATACTGAAAAACTTCTTACCTAATGCAATGACTCATAGACAACAAAGATTTCCAATATCTACAGTTGTGCTTTGAAATGAGTCAAAGTTTTAATACTGTGTAAATAAAGCCATGAGCCTAAGTAAGAATCATGGTGAAAATAGCATGCCCTTGCTTTCTTTTAAAAGATACTCAAAAACCTTTTCCCTAATGCATTGATACTCTTAGACAAAAAGATTTCCAATATCTTCGGTTGTGTTCGGAACTAAGTGAAAGTTTTAATATTCTGTTACTAAGGGCATGAGCCTTAGTAAGAATCATGGATTAAGTAGCTTGGCCTTGCTTTCTTTTAAAAGATACTCAAAAACGTTTTCCCTAATGCATTGATACTCATAGACAAAAAGATTTCCAATATCTACAGTTGTGCTTGGAAACTAAGTCAAAGTTTTAATACTCTGTTACTAATGGCATGAGCCTAAGTAAGAATCATGGTAAAAATAGCTGTCCTTGCTTTCTTTTAAAATATACTCAAAAACTTTTTCCCTAATGCATTGATACTCATAGACAAAAAGATTTCCAATATCTACGTTGTGCTTGGAACTAAGTCAAAGTTTTAATATCTGTTACTAAGGCATGAGCCTAAGTAAGAATCATGGTGAAAAATGCTATGCTTGCTTTCTTTTAAAAGATACTGAAAAACTTTTTACCTAATGCAATGTACTCATAGACAACAAAGATTTCCAATATCTACAGTTGTGCTTGGAATGAGTCAAAGTTTTAATACTTGTTACTAAAGCGCATGAGCCTAAGTAAGAATCATGGTAAAATAGCATGCCTTGCTTTCTTTTAAAAGATACTAAAAACTTTTCCTAATGCATTGATACTCATAGACAAAAAGATTTCCAATATCTACGTTGTGCTTGGAACTAAGTAAAGTTTTAATATATCTGTTACTAAGGCATGAGCCTAAGTAAGAATCATGGTAAAATAGCTTGCCTTGCTTTCTTTTAAAAGATACTCAAAAACTTTTCCTAATGCATTGATACTCATAGACAAAAAGATTTCCAATATCTACAGTTGTGCTTGGAACTAGAGTCAAAGTTTTAATATCTGTTACTAATGGCATGAGCCTAAGTAAGAATCATGGTAAAATCGCTTGTTCTTGCTTTCTTTTAAAAGATACTGAAAAACTTTTACCTAATGCAATGACTCATAGACAAAAAGATTTCCAATATCTACAGTTGTGCTTGGAACTAAGTCAAAGTTTTATATTACTTGTTACTAAGGCATGAGCCTAAGTAAGAATCATGGTGAAAATGCATTTCCCTTGCTTTCTTTTAAAAGATACTCAAAAACTTTTCCCTAATGCATTGATACTCATAGACAAAAAGATTTCCAATATCTACGGTTGTGCTTGGAACTGAGTGAAAGTTTTAATATTCTGTTACTAAGTGCATGAGCCTAAGTAAGAATCATGGTAAAAATCGCTTGTTCTTGCTTTCTTTTAAAAGATACTGAAAAACTTTCTTACCTAATGCAATGACTCATAGACAACAAAGATTTCCAATATCTACAGTTGTGCTTTGAACTGAGTCAAAGTTTTAATACTGTGTTACTAAAGGCATGAGCCTAAGTAAGAATCATGGTGAAAATAGCATGCCATTGCTTTCTTTTAAAAGATACTCAAAAACTTTTTCCCTAATGCTATTGATACTCATAGACAAAAAGATTTCCAATATCTACGGTTGTGCTTGGAAATGAGTCAAAGTTTTAATATTCTGTTACTAAGGGCATGAGCCTTAGTAAGAATCATGGATTAAGTAGCTTGGCCTTGCTTTCTTTTAAAAGATACTCAAAAACGTTTTCTCTAATGCATTGATACTCTAGACAAAAAGATTTCCAATATCTACAGTTGTGCTTGGAACTAAGTCAAAGTTTTAATACTCTGTTACTAATGGCATGAGCCTAAGTAAGAATCATGGTGAAAATAGCATGCCTTGCTTTCTTTTAAAATATACTCAAAAACTTTTTCCCTAATGATTTGATACTCATAGACAAAAAGATTTCCAATACCTACGGTTGTGCTTGGTACTGAGTGAAAGTTTTAATATTCTGTTACTAAGTGCATGAGCCTAAGTAAGAATCATGGTAAAAATCGCTTGTTCTTGCTTTCTTTTAAAAGATACTGAAAAACTTCTTACCTAATGCAATGACTCATAGACAACAAAGATTTCCAATATCTACAGTTGTGCTTTGAAATGAGTCAAAGTTTTAATACTGTGTAAATAAAGCCATGAGCCTAAGTAAGAATCATGGTGAAAATAGCATGCCCTTGCTTTCTTTTAAAAGATACTCAAAAACCTTTTCCCTAATGCATTGATACTCTTAGACAAAAAGATTTCCAATATCTTCGGTTGTGTTCGGAACTAAGTGAAAGTTTTAATATTCTGTTTCCAATATCTACAGTTGTGCTTTGAAATGAGTCAAAGTTTTAATACTGTGTAAATAAAGCCATGAGCCTTAGTAAGATTCATGGATTAAGTAGCTTGGCCTTGCTTTCTTTTAAAAGATACTCAAAAATGTTTTCCCTAATGCATTGATACTCATAGACAAAAAGATTTCCAATATCTACAGTTGTGCTTGGAACTAAGTCAAAGTTTTTTTTTTTTTAAACATCATATTTATTCAATTTTCCACCAAAGTTTTCTTCCAACAAAAATAGTTTACATTCGGTATAATCATAATATACAAAATCAGAGCAAGACAATCATACAAAAATTAAACAAACATTAATATAGACATTTTTGCATGTCAAATCGGTGTATTTATCATATAACAAAAATCACAATGCTCCCAAATCTCCAAGTAATATCCAAGTGCCGCAAGGTATGGGCAAGGACCCCTCCAATACCACCTATTCAAGGCTTTGTGTCTCAATATCTAATACCGTTTATATTCCAGCGGTGGATGTACGAGACCTTGCCATCTTATAAATCTATCTGTAAGTGTGAGTCCCTATCTTTACTCCCCTATAACATATTTCTTATCCTACATCTAGTCGTCCCAAAGTCCCCCCTAATTCCTCCAGAAGGTACCATGAAGTGTCTTTAAGTGGGACCATTATATCACGTATCGCTTCCCCTGAGGTCTTGGCTTCTATGAAACTCCTCCATTTCTCCATGAAGGCCACCATCATCGCCTCCTTATCTCTTAGCACCTCTCGTCTATCTATTTCCAGCGCTCTGTCCAAGCCCATCACCATGTCAGACTCTCCCGGTAAATCCGGTCGTAGCCAGAAAAGGAGTAGCAGGCGTTTCGCTAACAGCATAAGGACATGGGCCAAACGCAAGGCCCTTCTGTGACTCCCAGGCATCTCCAAGTCCTGGAATATCCATTTCGAGGGTTCCATAGCATAGTGATATTTACAGTAACTATAGAGCAGGGCATCTACCATGCTCCAGAATACTTGGACCTTAGGGCATTTCCATATACCATGTATCATATCAGTTTTTTCCCGCTGACATTTCGGGCAATTAAGTAGGCGATCTGGATTGGATAAAGAACGCGGGAAGTTAAATCCGTATACCATCGCATGAATGATGCGGAAATGTGAATCTCTCCACTGTTCACTGGAAATATAGCGCCGTACTTTATCCCACCCTGTCAAAATACTGTCCTGCACTGAGTCATCCTCCAAATATCTCCTCCACATGGAGAACAATCCCGAGTCCCCACTCGGTGACAGAATGACCCTAAGTTCCCTATATATGGAAGAGATGCTCAGCTGGGAAGATTCCATGTTAATTAGTCTGTCACAAACGTTTGGGGACAGTTCCTTGGATACATCACGTAGTCGTGCCATGACATGATTTTTTATTTGCATATATTGGAGACCCTGTGTCCCCCCCAGTCCAAAATTGCCCAGAATCTCCAACCCCGTCATCCAACGTCCTTCCGTCTTATGTAGCAGATCGCCCATCTTCAACACCCCTTCCTTCTCCAGTCTCTGAATAGTGCGTTGTCACGTCCCATAGTAAAGTCAGGGAAGGCCCATGGATTAAGATGTTTAGAGACCCTCCAGGACAGGCCACATTTCTTCCTGACCGCCTTCCATGCCGCAATTGTGTCCTTGCAGACAACGGCTGACTTGATATGAGGCGGAATGCTTGCTAGGGATGAATGTAGGAGGGAACAACGGTCCCAAGGGGCACAGAATTCCACCTCAAGTGGGCCAGCAGAATATCTGTTAGCAGCTGTGATCCACTCTACTACGTGCCGCAGCAAACATGCCAGATTATAACCCCTCAAGTCAGGTAAGTTTGTACCCCCTCAGCTCGCGGTAACATCAACGTACCCAGACGAAGTCTAGGTCTCTTTCCCTTCCACACGAACGTGGAGAATGCCTTATTAATCCTACATACGTCAACATGTTTCAACAGTAGGGGAATCGTTTGTAAAGGATAGAGAAGTCGGGCAAAACTTACCATCTTTACTAAATGACATCGACCCAACAGGGAAAGTGGAAGATTTGCCCACCTTTTCAGTTCCTGTTCAATTTTGTCAAAAAGTGGGGAGTAATTAAGGGTGTAGACCTGGCTCGGTGTCCTGCCTAACTGGATCCCTAGGTATTTGATGTGAGAGTTGGCCAACGGAATTCCCAATGCGTTCGCAGTTTCCCTTAAAGCTCCCCCCCCTCTAATACTCAGTATTTCGCATTTTCGTCTGTTTAAGGAAAACCCCGCAAAGATTCCAAATGACTCAATGCCCCTAATCAACATAGGCAGATCACTTTCCGGGTTATCCAAAAAGAGAACGATATCATCTGCGAACAGAGCAGATTTCACCTCGCAGCGTCCCACTTTAATTCCTGAAAATGGGCTAGCATTATTAATGTATCTCGCCAGGGGCTCCAGGGCTATATTAAACAATAGAGGCGATAGTGGGCACCCCTGCCGAGTCCCTTTCTGTAGCGGAAATTTCGGTGACAGGAAGCCCGGGGTGTGCACCCTCGCAGTAGGGTTAGAATAAAGATTAGAAATAAAGCTACGAAATCTGCCCTCTATGCCCATTCTATTCATAACCAGATCCAGCCATGGCCACCGGACATTATCAAACGCCTTTTCTGCGTCCAAGGTGACCATGGCCGGATCTTTCCCCTCCTGTCTGGCACTATTTCGCACCACGTCCAACACCAATAACGCCTTGCGGATGTTAGTCACTGCGGAACGCCCTTTAACAAACCCAGACTGGTGAGCCTCAATGAGTTCTGGGAGGACCTGGGCCAGCCTGTCTGCCATTATTTTAGATAGAAGTTTAAGGTCCACATTTACGAGAGATATAGGCCTGTAATTTGCCGGATTTTCTCTATCTTTATCTCCTTTGGGCAACAATTTAATATAGGCCATATTCGTGTCGTCAGGTATAGGGTCACCCATAGTAAATCTATTAAACATCCCCGTCAGTGTTGGGGTCACCTCCTCTCTCAGGATTTTATAAAACTCCCCCGTATAACCGTCTGGGCCTGGTGCCTTATTAGTACCCAATTTCCTGATGGCTGAGTCGACCTCGGATTCCGATATGGGTTTGTTAAGAACGTCCAGATCAGCTTCCGAGATCGAGTCAAGGTGTATCTTTCGTAACCAATCTTCTCCTCCCGACATTTGTTCTCCCTGTACTCTGTAAAGCTTTCGGTAAAAGTCTCCCAGTACATTATTAATGTCCCTTGGGCTAGTAACCACTTCCCCACCCTGACGACGTAGTCCCATAATCGGATTAGGTAATCTGCGACCCCTAGCCAGGTTCGCCAGTAACTTCCCCGCCTTATCGCCAAATCTATTTAGATCCACGTCCAGCTGACCACGTATCATGATTTCCCTGGTCTCTGCCAATCTGTCAAAATCTTTCCTCGCCTCTGTCCATTTCTGTCTGTCGGACTGATTACATGTGAGGCGGAATGTCCTGTAAGCGTCTGTGACTTTCGCGCTGGCCACTGAGTACTGTTCTGTCAGCTTCTTCTTTTGTGTTAAAGTATGAGCAATAATTTGTCCTCTAACCACTGCCTTCCCCACTCCCCAGAACAACGTATGGTCATCTTTGTGGGCCGTGTTATCTCTCGAGAACTCAAGCCACCATTCTTTAAGTCTGGTCCTAAAGTCTCCCAGTTTCGACAGATGTGAGGGAAAGCCCCACAGGATGTCCGATCCTTTAGGTTGAACATCAAGGATGTCCAAATACACCGGACTGTGGTCTGAGATGACCATTGGCTCAATCTCTGCACCCTCTATGGATCGCAACATTTTCGTATTCACCAGGAACATATCTAATCGTGACCAAGACGAGTGGGGGTACGAGTAATGAGTATATTCCAACTCCTGTGGGTGTAGAGTTCGCCACACATCTGCCAAACCCAAAGACCTCACCATGTCAGCTAATGCTCCTCCCCAACTAGGTGCTCCTATAAGACCGGAAGTCCCGTAGGTATCCCTCCTCCTATCCAAATCTTCAGTCATTACTTCGTTAAAGTCGCCTCCAATTATTATATTTGGTTCACTATCCTCCAACCACCTCGTCTGTAAATCTCTAAGGAACTGACCCCGCGGGCCGTTTGGAGCATAGATGTTATATAGACTTAACCGTTGAGCCTTTACTTCCAGGACTAAATGTAGTACCCTCCCCTCTTGGTCTCTAGATACCGATACCTCAGTATGAGCTAGATGTTTGTTAACTAGTATTAATACCCCAGCTTTACGGTCTTGTGCACCTGAAATCCATCCCGCTCCCACCCATTGCTTTTGCATGTAATGTAACTCATGTTGCCTAAGATGTGTCTCCTGTAAAAGGGCAATGTCCACCTTAAGTCTTTTCAGATGTCTAAGCACCATATGTCTCTTATTGGGGGACCTAAGCCCCTTAACATTCCAGGTTATTACTCTAACCATTTTTCATAACGTCATGAGGAGAAAAGTAGGCACCCAGCCCACCCCAGAGTCTCGGATTGACGACTAGATAGTATAGTACCCATTTCATGTGTTGGGAAATCAGAGCATCCAATGATACAGCACTATATACTTGGAGTAATAAACCTATTGGGAGCAACAACACAACCACAAAAAATAAACTGAAACAAACAACCCTCACCTTATTAGTCATCACCCGACCACGTCGGGCACACGAGATGGGAACTTCAACAAACAAGTTTCCTCTCGGGAAAATGTCTTTCCTTAACCCCATGGCTTCCTTTTTTCTGTGCTGACGCGGCCCGCCCTGAGCCTTACGCCTGATATTCACATATACGGAACCATTCCAAGAAGGCCGTTGAATTGGTATATGTTGCCTTGGACATGTAAGCTTATACATACCCCCAACTTCAGATATAATATACATCCCTTCCCATAAAGAAAAGAAAAGAGAAAGAGGAAAAAAAAAAAACAACACCAGTAGTAAGGGAGGCACATTAGGGCAATCAGACTATGGAGTGAACTTCTCATCATATGATATTCACGTAAAAAGAGAGATGAAGAGAGAGAAAGGTAGAGAAAAGAAAGGAAGGGGAGAAATGAAAGAAGAGGAAGAAAGTGGGACATATAAGAGAGCGAATGAGAGGGAGAAATTGCGAGGTGGAGGGGGGAAGGAGAGGGGGGGAATACCGGCGGGGGGGAAGAGGAGGATGTGGAAATAGAAGTGAGAGGCAAGAGAGTAATTGTGTGAATGTGGGGGGAATAGAGGAGGGGAAGGGAGTGTGTAGAAATATGTATATGAGAGGGATGAAAAGGGGATGAAGAGGTTTAAGTTCAAGATTGAGATTGAGTCGGTGAGAAAGTATATGGAGTACATATAGATGTACGGGAGTGAAGTGGGAACGTCATATGAGCGGAAACAAAAAAGCAGAGAGGGAGGATTGAAAATGGGAACCAACGCTTGCCAGTAGCTTTAGTAGACATGGCTATCCATTAGCATCGGTCTGTCCATGGATCCTCAGGGATAAGATGCCAAGGTCATCATAGGGAAGTCACAACTTGTAAAGCAATCCTTCCTTGCTGTGTCACACGTCCGATGCGTTCCCAATCTCAGCTGAGTCCAGTATTGTCGCCGTGCATTGGTCTCTAGATGAGGCTTCCTCACTGGAGTGATGATTACGCCTGCGACGCTGTTGCGTTGTCCAATTTGCGTTGTCAGAGTAACTATCGCGTCCTCCAGGAACCATTTTCTCTGTAACAGCGTCAGCGTACGAGCGTTGTGTCTGGGATCTTGGGGAATTCCCGTTCTCTGGCGTGCGACGATGAAACCCAAAGGAAGCACGACCTTGAATAAATTGCATCGCTGCAGCACTGTCTGTAAATGATTTCAGGACACCTTTTGGATCCCGAAACCTGAGTATAGCCGGAAACGCTAGTTGGAAGCGCACGTTTTGTTTAAAAAGCAGGGAGCAGGCTGGACTGAACAGTTTCCTCTTACGTGCCACTGAAGCCGAAAAGTCTTCATATAACCTGACTCTGTGGCCACCCACTATCAATGGGAGCCTTCTGGACCTGTACCCCCTCAGTAGTGTTTCTTTGTCCTTGTAGTCCAGATATCTTGCAATAGCTTGTCTCGGGTTGTCTTGCGGGTCCCGTGGCGGGCCCACTCGGTGCGAGCGCTCAACTCTGCATTTATGTTGCATACCCAGCACCTTTGGCAGTTCCACCTCCCAGATAGCGTCCAGTTGACCAGGTGAGATGGATTCAGGTAGACCCACCAAACGCAGATTATTCCGGCGGGACCGGTTTTCCAAATCATCTAATTTCTCTTCCGAGTACACCGCCTGCTTTTGCAAGCCCGCCACCTGCTCTTCCAAGCACAGAATTCTGTCTTCAGCTTCTCCCAATCTACGTTCTGCCTCTTGCAGCCGGTCCCCTTGAGCTGATACCGTGCGCTGTAGATCCTGAATCACTTCTGCTACAGCTTCCTTGACCGCCGCTTTCAGATCAGCCGCAAGGTATGGTGCGACCTCTTTAGCTAAGGATTGTATCTAGCCACAGTGGCGGCATGTAAAGGTACCTTAATGGAGGATGCTGCCTTCAATCTAAATAATTGCCTTTAATCTAAATATGGGTAGCTGAATCCTTCAGGTACACATAGGATTGTCAAAAAGGGCAAAATTGAGCTCCATACCGACCCGGGTTGTGAACTCTTTGCATGCTAATCTGTGTAAGGATATTGGATATACTGTGTATATATATCTAATATATAAAACCCGAAGCCACTTCCGTCTTCAAGGGACAAAAATGACGTCACACGACGGAAGTGGCTTGGGCACTACACCCGCTCAGGGTGATCCAAGATGGCGGCGAGCGGTGGCGCTTTAGCGCCGACCGCGAGCCGCTGTCAAAACGGCGAGCGGTGCACACACAAACACACACAGCACACATACATTGGTGTGCCCCTCACCGCGGCCCCCGCACATAGCCCGGTGTGTGTCCTCCGCCCACACTCCGGTCCGGTGTGCGGCCTCCACCATCACTGGCACCGCCGCCAGCCCTGCGGCTCACCACCCAGAGCCCTGGCACTTTCCTCCTCCATCCGGTAGCTGGCTCCGCCCATACTCCGGTCCGGTGTATGCCCTCAGGCATCAACCCGACACCGCCGCCAGCTCTGCCGCTCACCGCCCACAGCCCGGTTAGTGTCCTCTGCCCTCCAGCCTCCCCTGTCCTCTGCCCTCCAGCCTACCCTGTCCTCTGCCCTCCAGCCTCTTCTGTCCTCTGCCCTCCAGCCTCGGCTCTCCTCACGCCTCCAGCCTCGGCTCTCTTCACCCCTCCAGACTCACCTCTCCTCACCCCTCCAGTCTCACCTCTCCTCACCCCTCCAGCCTCAGCTCTCCTCACCCCTCCAGCCTCAGGTCTCCTCACGCCTCCAACCTCACCTCTCCTCACCCCTCCAGCCTCACCTCTCCTCACCCCTACTCACCCCTCCAGCCTCAGCTCTCACCCCTCCAGCCTCACCTCTCCTCACCCCTCCTCACCCCTCCAGCCTCACCTCTCCTCACCCCTCCTCACCCCTCCAGCCTCAGCTCTCATCACCCCTCCAGCCTCACCTCTCCTCACTCCTCCATTTTCACCCCTCCAGCCTCACCTCTCCTCACCCCTCCAGCCTCAGCTCTCATCACCCCTCCTCACCCCTCCAGCCTCACCTCTCATCACTCCTCCATTCTCACCTCTCCTCACCCTTCCAGCCTCACCTCTCCTCACCCCTCCAGCCTCAGCTCTCCTCACCCCTCCAGCCTCAGCTCTCCTCACCCCTCCAGCCTCAGCTCTCATCACCCCTCCTCACCCCTCCAGCCTCACCTCTCATCACTCCTCCATTCTCACCTCTCCTCACCCCAGTCTTGCCAGACTTCCCACACGCCATATTGGATCCAGTCGTCCGGGGGCGCCGACATGTCGACTCAGGATCCAGGCGGCGGAGAAGACGCAGGCCCGGTGCTAAGTATAGCGGAGTGTGTTTATGTGTGTGTGTGTATGTGTGTGCTGACCACTCTGACCACGGCGCTGCGCTGACTACTCTGCCCATGGCGCTGCGCTGACTACTCTGCCCACGGCGCTGCGCTGACCACTCTGCCCACGGCGCTGCACTGACCTCTCTGCCCACGGCGCTGCGCTGACCACTCTGCCCACGGCGCTGCGCTGACCACTCTGCCCACGACGCAGCGCTGACCACTCTGTCCACAGCGCTGCGCTGACCACTCTGCCCATGACGCTGCGCTGACCACTCTGCCCGCGGCGCTGCGCTGACCACGCTGCCCACGCTCCGGTCCGGTGTATGCCCTCAGGCATCAACCCGACACCGCCGCCAGCTCTGCCGCTTACCGCC
>JARQOC010003415.1:0-16668 GCA_033576535.1 Allobates femoralis | reverse complement strand
ACATGTGGGAAATGTTTTTTGTTAACTATTTTTGAGTCACATGACTCTCTGGTTTAGCAGAAAGAATAATAATTAAAAATTGAAAAGTGCAAAAATTTTCAACATTTTTGCCAAATTTTTGATTTTTTCACAAATAAACGCAAAAATGATCTCCCTAAATTTACCACTAACATGAAGCCCAATATGTCACGAGTTTTTCTGATTTTATGTCTTGTTTCGGTGAATCTCAACCTGAGCCCCACCTACCAAACTACCAGACAAATGATTGGATAAATCTTTGAGGCGTTCTAGAAGAGACAGTAACACCGGGGATCTCATTGTAACACACTGTCAGCTATGACCAAAGGTGCAGATTGGCAAACTGAAATATTCACAAGGCCAAATACTAAGACACTAGACAGCCATGTTTGAGTAGTCAAACACCAAAGTGGAGACCATAATGGGACATAAAGAACATGAATGCAATGTGGGTGATATTTTTCTTTTTTTTTTTTTACAGGCAAAAAGAAAGGCAGCCGCCGAATTGAACGCGATAGTGGCACAACTGAAGGAAGCAGAAAAAAAAAAATGGCGACTGGCACTAGAGAAAATGAAGGTAGGGGATCATCTAGTGACTGTTACCCTGAAAATAAGATTGGACTGATTTTGTTTTGTTTTGGACAATATGCTATTGTTTAATTTCGGGGGATGTCTTACAGCAATCGGTGACATAGAAATACCTGCTGTCACTCTCAGGTCAGGAGAGCCGCGAGGATTGCCGAAATAAGACATCCCTCTGTTCTCTCCCTTCACTTGTAATGGGGTTAGTGAAAGGGTTAGTACAAGCAGCATCGCTCTATGTAGACGTCTGGTCTTTGCTGCAGGGACCGCCGGGTTGCTTGTGCAGAGTAGCTGCTGACCGGTGGAGCAAGACGAGAACAAAGAAACAAGTTCAAACTGAGAAAAGTAATGACAAGAACAGCGCTAGAAACATAGGGATATCTGGGTCAGAGTCCGGAGAATGTGATGTTACCCCTCTATAAATCACTTGTAAGGCCACACCTGGAAGAGTTAAAGTGTAGCAACTTGATCATTGTACAATATAGAAGGCCTCTCCGATAATGAGAGATTATAAAAGAAGGACTTGTTTAGGTTAGCAATGTGGGTGATATTAATTTTTTTTTTTTTACAGGCAAAAATGAAAGTGAATGCGCTAAAGGAAAAACTGAACGATTCAGAAAATGAAAAAAGGCAACTGAAAGAAGAGGTCGAGCAGGTAGGGGATCATCTAGTGACATAATGTGTTACCCTGAAAATAAGATAGGTCTGATTTTTTTTTTTTGTTCCGAACAATGCGCTAGCGCTTATTTTTGAGGGATGTCTTACAGCAATCGATGACATAGAAATACCTGCTGCCACTCTCAGGTCAGGAGAGCCGCCGAGGATTGCTGAAATAAGACATCCCTCTGTTCTCTCCCTTCACTTGTAATGGGGTTAGTGAAAGGGTTAGTACAAGCCAGCTTAGCTCTATGTAGATGTCTGGTCTTTGCTGCAGGGACCGCCGGGTTGCTTGTACAGAGTAGCTGCTGACCGGTGGAGCAAGACGAGAACAAAGAAACCAAGTTCAAACTGAGAAAAGTAATGACAAGAACAGCGCTAGAAACATAGGGATATCTGGGTCAGAGTCCGGAGAATGTGATGTTACCCCTCTATAAATCACTTGTAAGGCCACACCTGGAAGAGTTAAAGTGTAGCAACTTGATCATTGTACAATATAGAAGGCCTCTCCGATAATGAGAGATTATAAAAGAAGGACTTGTTTAGGTTAGCAAAAAAGACGCATGGTGGTCAGGGGCATAACTATAACAGGTGCAGGGGTTTCGATCGCAACCGGGCCCTGCAGCCTAGGGGGGCCCCAAAAGTCCCTTAGGCCTATAGAAAAAGACTAATACTATTAAAGATGTGCAATAATTGGGGGCCCCATTGGAGCTTTTGCATCGGGGCCCCAGGGCCTGACGTTACACCACTGATGGTGGTCAATATAAGACTGGTATATGATTTATTCCTTCCAAGGACCTTGTAAAGGACCAAAAACAGTCATTACTTGTGGGGAAAGTAGCTTTTCTGTGTTGCTCCCTCAAAGTCCTTTCAGGCTCTGTCTCATGATTAGGGTCCGAAATTCCTGGTCACCTCTTCAGATCTGGTTCTCTGGTGTTGGCCTAGCCCTCCAGTGTCCCAGGTTCAGATATTTGGGCACACCAGGCTCCTTCTTTCACTCACTGTGCTAAGGGCTCCACCGCACAGCATGGGTCTATCAGGCTGCCGGGCCCTGGTCCTCCCACCTTCCTCAGCTGTGGAGTCCCTTTCAGTCTTTCCCCTTCCCATCGCTTCCAGGCTGTGAAGTAGGCTTTCTCTCCTAGGGTCTGTGCCTCTCAGGATTCTGCGTCTCCAGGGAGCCCAAAACTGTCTGGGAAGTCTCTCTCTATTCACTCTCCAATTCAATAACCCTGTCTCCTTCTGCTCCTAAGTTTTGTTTAGGTCACTCCACCCACTTTGTCAGTGTCCTCCTACGTTACATCCACTTTGCTACACCCGCCATCCCTTGCCCACCTAGAGTCCTAGACGTAGGGTCGGTGTTTGTACGGTGTGGGTGTGTTTTGCAACCACCTTGCTTACTTGGCTGCACTTCCCTCTTGTGGCCACCTTGTCGCAGGAACACCACACATACTGACAGATGTAGTTCAGTTACCAGTTTCCTTGCTGCTGGTGGCCACATGGAGGCAGTGTAGAGCCACAGGGTTTCCTTGGGTATACTCCTAACACTTGATGTGACACGTCCCCCTCAGAGGTGATGCACTGCCAAAATATGGCAGGGGGATTTGCCAACCTGAGCCCCACCTACCAACCTCCCACCTGATGACCTCGGTGGAATGTTTTTTATCAGACCTACAGATAGATATGAAACTGCAGCCTTCCCCATAGTTCTGCTTGGGAGCATCGTAGGTGGGAGATTTTGCTGCCATATTTTTGGTTATGAATTTATCTTTCCAATGGTGGACACACGACATATCTGGTCGTCCCACTGGCCAATATAAATTTTGGGTTAGTTAGGAATGTCAGACAGTTAAGCAGCAATATGCCTTATGATCCTACATCTCTACCGATGTCAATATTAGGTTTGTCATATTTATGTGAGTTACGTGTAGTGTATGTTTGATACCTTTGTCCTGGCTTCAGGGTGTCTAGCAGATATTCTGTGATGTCCTCATGAGATGTGAACCTAAGAAATTAATTTCTCCGCCTTTACACACAGACTCAGGAGGGGGCTTTCCTTTCTATAATTAACTTTTTATTTCCTATCTGCCAGCTAAAACCATTTGCTAGGGAGCGATTTGTAGCTGGATGGATTATCCTGGAAAACGTCTTGCTTGGCCCAGGATGGGGCCTCCGGGTACAAAAGGGTTTTTTTGTGTCTTAATTTAAATAAGGACCCCTAGCCATCTGTTGGTTGTCCTGAACCCTGTAGCTAGGGTTCCTGATGGAGGGGTTACGAGCCTGTCACTGCCTAATAGATGAGAATTACCATATGGATGTATGAAGATGTTGGGAAAAGGGTGTATAACAGTCCGCGCTGCCAGGTCCCCCGATACTCCAAAGAACACACGTGTTGGGATGTTCAACCAATTCTCCTTTATTTTCTCCGACGCGTTTCGGTGCCCTCCTGGCACCTTCCTCAGGGATACCCCAAACCACAGTACAAACCTTATATCTAGTCCCCCTAATGGTAATAATTAGTAGGTGTTTCCTTCACAGATGACATCAAAAACGTCATGAAAGTGGGAGGTCCCCAGTTTTTGGCGCAATTTTCATCAAAACTTACATTTTCCGTATAATTATAAACATAGTATATCACAAACAATCTAAAAAATCCGACTATAAAAACCATGTGAAAAACTGGATGAAATTCTGAACGGAACCGCCTGTAAAATCACTTTAAAATTCTGGTCATCAAGGACAGCAATAACAAATTATTATCACCCTATTCCCCTCTCAGGGTGATAGAACCTGAGTGTTTCCGTTAAAAAAGGTGTGCGATACAGAGAGACTTTTTTGACTATTTCTATTTAGTGGTGTCATAATGTAAAATGTCCACAAGATGGCGCTCACCTGGAAACAGTTGTCAAGGTGATGCAAAACTGGTACCCAGAGCCTGTTAATCTATTCTGCCTATCTATCTAACGGCACACTGGTTTTATGTAGACATTTCGAAGGATTCTTTTAGAATTTTTTATTTAATTCAATAAAATTATTTAATCATTATTTATTTTTTATTCAGTATTTTTAAATGGAAAATTTTTCTTTTTTCTTCTTTTTCTCCTACGTTTTAACCTAGAAAAACAAATAAAACAAAATAATGTTAAAACAATACAATTTATATATCACAAGAGAACAGCAGCACTAAAATAGAACTGAGACACAAGGAAATACGGTGGCGCATGATACTAATACTGCCACATACAAAAGGAACATCTGAGCTCTGCAGGTTCTATCACCCTGAGAGGGGAATAGGGTGATAATAATTTTTTATTGCTGTCCTTGATGACCAGAATTTTAAAGTGATTTTACAGGCGGTTCCGTTCAGAATTTCGTCTAATTTTTCACATGGGTTTTATAGTCGGATTTTTTAGATTGTTTGTGATTTACCCGTATATACTCGTGTATAAGCCGACCTGTGTATAAGCCGACCCCCCTACTTTTGCCCCCAAAATCTGGGAAAACCTATTGACTCGTGTATAAGCCGAGGGTGGACCCCAGCACAGGTATACAGCCCCCAGCAGTGTGGTATACAGGCCCCCCCAGTGGTATACAGGCCTCCCCAGTGGTAGTATACAGCCCCTAGCAGTGTGGTATACAGCAGACTCCCCAGTGGTATATACAGGCCCCAGCATTGTTACAGCAGCCTTCCCAGTGGTATATACAGCAGCAGCCCCAGTGGTAGTATACAGCAGCCCCAGAGGTATATACAGCAGCCCCAGTGGTAGTATACAGAAGCTCCAGAGGTATATACAGCAGCCCCAGTAGTAGTATACAGCAGCCCCAGAGGTATATACAGCAGCCCCAGTGGTAGTATACAGAAGCCCCAGAGGTATATACAGCAGCCCCAGTAGTAGTATACAGCAGCCCCAGAGGTATATACAGCAGCCCCAGTGGTAGTATACAGAAGCCCCAGAGGTATATACAGCAGCCCCAGTAGTAGTATACAACAGCCCCAGAGGTATATACAGCAGCCCCAGTAGTAGTATACAGCAGCCCCAGAGGTATATACAGCAGCCCCAGTGGTAGTATACAGAAGCCCCAGAGGTATATACAGTAGCCCCAGTAGTAGTATACAGCAGCCCCAGAGGTATATACAGCAGCCCCAGAGGTATATACAGCAGCCCCAGTAGTAGTATACAGAAGCCCCAGAAGTATATACAGCAGCCCCAGTAGTAGTATACAGCAGCCCCAGAGGTATATACAGCAGCCCCATTGGTAGTATACAGAAGCCCCAGAGGTATATACAGCAGCCCCAGTAGTAGTATACAACAGCCCCAGAGGTATATACAGCAGCCCCAGTAGTAGTATACAACAGCCCCAGAGGTATATACAGCAGCCCCAGTAGTAGTATACAGAAGCCCCAGAGGTATATACAGCAGCCCCAGTAGTAGTATACAGCAGCCCCAGAGGTATATACAGCAGCCCCAGTGGTAGTATACAGAAGCCCCAGAGGTATATACAGTAGCCCCAGTAGTAGTATACAGCAGCCCCAGAGGTATATACAGCAGCCCCAGAGGTATATACAGCAGCCCCAGTAGTAGTATACAGAAGCCCCAGAAGTATATACAGCAGCAGCCCCAGGAGTATATACAGCAGCAAAACCAGGGGTATATACAGCAGCAGCCCCAGGGGTATATACAGCAGCAGCCCCAGGGTATATACAGCAGCAGCCCCAGGGATATATACAGCAGCAGCCCCAGGGGTATATACAGCAGCAGCCCCAGGGGTATATACAGCAGCAGCCCCAGGGGTATATACAGCAGCCGCCCCAGGGGTATATACAGCAGCAGCCCCAGGGTTATATACAGCAGCAGCCCCAGGGGTATATACAGCAGCAGCCCCAGGGGTATATACAGCAGCAGCCCCAGGGGTATATACAGCAGCAGCCCCAGGGGTATATACAGCAGCAGCCCCAGGGGTATATACAGCAGCAGCCCCAGGGTTATATACAGCAGCAGCCCAAGGTATACAGGCCCTCCATCAGTATCCAGGGCCCCCCCATGCTCCGGAAACCTGTAAAGTAAGATGATTATACTTATCACTGTCCTGTCACCGCCGTCCCTGCCGCTGCCATCGCGATCCTCCGTCTTCATCCAGCGTCTTCCGGCTTCCTGTGTTCGGCGCCGACAATGAGGTCATTGCCTGCGCCGACCACAGGAAGACGGATGATGCCGGAGGATCGCGATGGCAGCGGCGGGGACGGCGGCGACAGGACAGTGATAAGTATAATCATCTTACTTTACAGGTTTCCGGAGCATGGGGGGGGGCCCTGGATACTGATGGGGGGCCTGTATACCTCTGGGGGGGGCGCCCATGCAGTGACTCGCGTTTAAGCCGAGGGGGGAACTTTTCAGCCCAATTTTTGGGCTGAAAAACTCGGCTTATACGCGAGTATATACAGTACTATGTTTATAATTATACGGAAAATGTAAGTTTTAATGAAAATTGCGCCAAAAACTGGGGACCTCCCACTTTCATGACGTTTTTGACGTCCTCTGTGAAGGAAACACCTACTAATTATTACCATTAGGGGGACTATATATAAGGTTTGTACTGTGGTTTGGGTATCCCTGAGGAAGGTGCCAGGAGGGCACCGAAACGTGTCGGAGAAAATAAAGGAGAATTGGTTGAACATCACCAACACGTGTGTTCTTTGGAGTATCGGGGGACCTGGCAGCGCGGACTGTTATACACCCTTTTCCCAACATCTTGATGTGTCTCCACGAGTGAGTGGCCGGTGGAAGTCCAGCAGCAGCCATCAGTATATGATTATATGCCTTCAAACCAGTTGTGGGTCTCACAACTGGCATAGGAGATTGACAGGAGGGGGCCCATAGAAGCGGTGAGGGGCATGGACATAGGAGACTGGGGCCTGCCTCCTCACCTCTCCTCCGGTGCCCCCTCTCTTGTCAATCTCCTTGGGCCCCTCACAGCAGTCAGAGCAATCATGCCCTGATGGCGGCCCTGTCCTAACCACCCCAGGAGCAGAAGGTGGGTCCACAGAACTAAACCCAGAATGACATGCAGAGGAGATAGAGGCATATGTCACCTGGAGCTCCACCGCACTACCCACTTTGGGCCTTATCTGCAATGAGATGCGGATCCAATCCTGGACTCCGATGCCAGAAGAGGACTGGAGGAGCTCACAGTAGTCAAGAGGTGACCCTTACCCCATGACATCCAGGACCACATGTCACAGTGCAGAGGATCTGGCAGCATGTCTGGCTGGATTCTACCTGCAGCCGGTGTCGCAGATACTGGATCCCATTCCCCAATACCACTAAGACCAGGACCATGATGAAGAGGCCGAGGAAGAGGAGGAATTAGAAGGCACTATTTCCCAGCCGTGTGGGTCACCACCTCCAGAGGCATTCAACCAGGACACCTTGGCTTATCCAGATGTGTTAGCCAGATTCATGAAATGCGACATATTAAATGTCAATTTTATTTTGGGGGGGTGTCATGCACCTCACTCCAGTGCCAGCCCTTGTTCAAGGTTTCTGGAGGAATCTTCAATTTGGTGTACTTTAGAGCATCTAAGGTTTTGCGCCAAATTCAAAATCCGCAAAGGATTTAAAACAAAATATGTCTGAAATTAATACGAGATGAGAAATTATTCATGACTTTTAATCATTCTTAAATGATGAATCGGGTCCACAGTATTGTAGATACTCACCTTGAAGATCTGTATTTCCTATAAATAAGTGGCAGAGTGTGAAATACATGTGCCATCATGGTGGGCACACGTTTCTGGCCTTATTCACATAAAGGCCAACTGGGTTATTGCTACATTTTGCATTTACCCAGGAGCTTGGCTGGAAGTGTTCACCCAAATGTAATGAGAACTTGGCCTAATTCTGTCAGTCTGGGACCAGGATAGGGGAGATTTGATGTTCTGTGGGTTTTATGAAGGAGATTGGGTGGACCAGTGTTTCCCCACCAGTGCCAGTCTCCAGGCCAGTGAGTGTATTCCCCAGATACAGATATGATAAAATGATGACATAGAAATTCATAGAATTTCTGAAGAACATCACTGCCGTTAGATTCCTTTTACTCTTAAAGGGGTCGTCCACTACTTCAATAAGCCTTTCTCATTCCCCATATTTGACCCCATTGAAATAAAAAAGCTTATACTCCCCTCGGTTGTCAGCGCTGTTCCAGCGGTGTCAGCACTCGCTCTCCTGGAGATCACTTGGGGTTGTTACATCACGAGAGTCCAGCGCCCAATCACCGCCGGCTCCACTGTCCTCACCTTCAAACAAATAATTAATCATCATGAAATGAGCGGCAGCCGCAGCTCTCCCTCCATATTAAATATACGTCTAAAGGCGAGGACGGTGGAGTCGGCGGTGATTCGGCACTGGACTCGTGTGATGTGACAACCTCAAGTGAGTCCCGGGAACGTATGCGGCGACACCGCTGGAACAGCACCGACACTGCATTGTCCAAGTAGTGTACAATAACTTATAAGTTTCTACTTCTAGATGTTTCATTTATTCCTATTCGTTATTTGTTCGTAGTTACAGACAAATGATTTGATAAATCTTTGAGGCGTTCTAGAAGAGACAGTAACACCGCGGATCTCATTGTAACACACTGTCAGCTATGACCAAAGGCACAGATTGGCAAGCTGAAATATTCACAAGGCCAAATACTAAGACACTAGACAGCCATGTTTGAGTAGTCAAACACCAAAGTGGAGACCATAATGGGACATAAAGAACATGAATGCAATGTGGGTGATATTTATTTTTTTTTGTTTTCACAGGCAAAAAGAAAGGCAGCCGCGTTAAAGGAGAAACTGAACGAAGCAGAATGTGAAAACAGGCAACTGAAAGAAGAGCTCGAGCAGGTAGGGGATCATCTAGTGACATAAGACTGGTCTAATAATATTTTTTTGCTCCGAACAATGCGCTAGGGCTTATCTTCGGGGGATGTCTTACAGCAATCAGTGACATAGAAATACCTGCTGTCACTCTCAGGTCAGGAGAGCCGCCGAGGATTGCTGAAATAAGACATCCCTCTGTTCTCTCCCTTCACTTGTAATGGGGTTAGTGAAAGGGTTAGTACAAGCCAGCATTGCTCTATGTAGACGTCTGGTCTTTGCTGCAGGGACCGCCGGGTTGCTTGTGCAGAGTAGCTGCTGACCGGTGGAGCAAGACGAGAATAAAGAAACCAAAATCAAACCGAGAAAATGAATGACAAGAACAGCGCTAGAAACATAGGGATATCTGGGTCAGAGTCCGGAGAATGTGATGTTACCCTCTATACATCACTTGTAAGGCCACATCTAGAAGAGTTAAAGTGTAGCAACTTGATCATTGTACAATATAGAAGGCCTCTCCGATAATGAGAGATTATGAAAGATGGACTTGTTTAGGTTAGAAAAAAAGGGAATTTGACCGAGAAATAAGGAAGGGCCACAGCTGCCCTGTAAGTGCTGCTTTATTAAGGCGTTCAGTGAGGGGTGCTGTATATATATATCACCAGTCAAGGCCAGGAATATATAATAACCCTCCAGTCCATCACTGTCCAACGCTCCCCAATAACACAAGCACAAAATGCCGCCACTAGTTCCTTGTTCGATATAAGCCCGGTCCATGATTGGGATTATATCAGGGCCATAAACAACCCAAGTAGCATATATTAAACAAGCACACGGACATGGGGCTCTTGGATTGAGATAAAAGAACAACCCAGAATGAAATAATGTATTTAACCCCTTCTCGTCCTATGACGTTATAGAGACGTCATGAAAGTCTGTTTGTTCCCGACCTATGATGTCTCTATAACGTCATGGCTTCTTTGCGGTCCTGCAGCTCCGGTGACCGGTGACTGGCTCAGTGACAAGTCACCAGAGCTGCAGGATCGCAAGGACCTATACTTTAGCCCAGGGGGAGTGGCTTAGCCCCCACCCTCCCCCCGTGGGTAAAGCCGCTCTGATTTGCAGTTGAAAGTGAAACTGCAGATCAGAGCGAATCAGAGGGATTCACCCCTCCAGATCTGATTGGAGCTCTCCAATCAGATCTGGGGGGGTGGATCGGCGGGTCCCCCCCCCTCCTCAGCCCCCTCCCACTCCAGGGCTCATCAGGGGCCCCCCCGTGCCTATCATCTGTGCCCCCTAATGTAATCTATCTGTTGGCGGGCTGCACCCGCCAGTCAGCCTCATCAGCCCCCTCCCTGCTCAGCCTCCCACCTGTCCGGTCGCCCACCTCCAGCCCTGTATCCTGTCACCCCATCCCCACCTCTCCTGGCTGGCTGCACCCGCCGGTCAGCCTCCTCTGTTCTGGTGTGGGCCCCTCCTCCTCTCCTGGGCTCCTCCTCCTCACCGGTGGATTGTGAGGTAAGTATGATTGGATGGATGGATAAGTGGATAGATGGATGGGTGCACGCGTGGATAGATGCATGGGTGCATGCATGGGTGGATGGATGGGTGCATGCATGGGTTGATGGATGAGTGCATGCATGGGTGCATGCATTGGTGGATGGATGGTTGCATGCATGGGTGCATGCATGGATGTATGGGGGCATGGATTTGTGCATGGATTGATGTGTGCATGCATGGATGTGTGTGTCTGTGGATGTCTCTGCGTGCGTGGATGTGTGCATGCATGGATGGATGTGTGCGTGCGTGGATGTCTCTGCGTGTGTGGATGTGTGCGTGCGTGGATATGTGCATGGATGGATGTGTGCATGGATGGATGCGTGGATGGGTGCATGTGTGGATGCGTGCATGGATGGATGTGTGCATGGGTGGATGGGTGGGTGCAACAAGGGATCAAGTGTCCTCTTGTTGCAGTCTTGGGGATCATAGTAATGGTGCACTGAATTACAGATCATTGCCATACAGTGCACCATAACGCTGACCCCAGAGACTGTAGGAAGAGGACACTTGATCCCTTGCTGCAATCTCTGGATGTAGCAGAGGTGACCGAACGTCGTGGGACCTTCATTGTGGACAACATCGGAGGTGATCAAGCATTGAGGGACCTTCGTTGTGGACTACGTCAGATCTTTATAATAAAGATGGAGTCTGAATTTTGTTTGTGGTGTTTTTTTTTCAAATAAAAATATTTTTCTCCATGTGGTGTATTTTTTGACTATTTACTAGAGATTCCTAGTGGCCAGGTCTAACATTGGCCCGACATTATGAATCTTGGGCTTAGTGCCAGCTGCCAATAAAAAAAGCTGGCATTAACTCCTTTATTACCCAGTTTGCCACCGGCCCCAGGGCAAGTGGAAGAGCCTGGGTACAGCGCCAGAAAATGTTGCTTCAATGAATGCACCATTTTCTGGGGCAGCTGCGGGCTGCAATTCGCAGCATGGGGGGCCCAGAATGCTTGGGCCTCTCCAAGCTGAGGATTCCAGCCCCCACCTGCCAAGTTGTACCTGGCTGGGCCAAAAATATGGTGGAGCCCCACGTCTTTTTTTCTAAAATTAGTTCTAGAAGTAAAAAAAAATGGTCTTTGCTGTATTTTTGGTTGCCAGCCAGGTACAGCGAGAGCGAGGCAGCTGGGGGTTGCTGGCAGTCTGTAGCTGCCAAGTTGTACCTGGCTGGACCAAAAATATGGTGGAGCCCCACGTCATTTTTTTTTCTAAAATCAGTTCTAGAAATAAAAACAAGGCCTTCCCTGTATTTTTAATAGCCAGCCAAATACAACTTGGCAGCTGGGGGACTGGAATCCTCAGCATGGAGAGACCCAAACGTTGTGGGCCCCCCACGCTGCAAATTGCAGCCCACAGCCACCCCAGAAAATAGCGCATTCATTAGAGGTGCCATTTTCTGGTGCTGTACCCCAACTCTTACAGTTGCCCTTGCTGCTGGTGGCCACATGGAGGCGGTGTAGAGCCACAGGGTTTCCTTGGGTATACTCCTAGCACGTGATGTGACACGCCCCCCTCAGAAGTGATGCACTGCCAAAATATGGCAGGGGGTCTGTTTTTTTCAGACCTACAGATGGATATGAAATTGCAGCCTTCCCCATAGTTCTGCTTGGGAGCATCGTACAGTCATGGCCAAAAGTATTGACACCCCTGCAATTCTGTCAGATAATACTCAGTTTCTTCCTGAAAATGATTGCAATCACAAATTCTTTGGTATTATTATTTTCATTTAATTTGTCTTCAATGAAAAAACACAATAAGAATTGTCCTAAAGCCAAATTGGATGCAATTCCACACCAAACATAAAAAAGGGGGTGGACAAAAGTATTGGCACTGTTAGAAAAATCATGTGATGCTTCTCTAATTTGTGTAATTAACAACACCTGTGACTTACCTGTGGCACCTAACAGGTGTTGGCAATAACTAAATCACACTTGCAGCCAGTTGACATGGATTAAAGTTGACTCAACCTCTGTCCTGTGTCCTTGTGTGTACCACGTTGAGCATGGAGAAAAGAAAGAAGACCAAAGAACTGTCTGAGGACTTGAGAAACTAAATTGTGAGGAAGCATGAGCAATCTCAAGGCTACAAGTCCATCTCCAAAGACCTGAAAGTTCTACCGTGCGCAGTGTCATCAAGAAGTTTAAAGCCCATGGCATTGTGGCTAACCTCCCTAGATGTGGACGGAAAAGAAAAATTGACAAGAGGTTTCAACGCAAGATTGTGCGGATGGTGGATAAAGAACCTCGACTAACATTCAAACAAGTTTAAGCTGCCCTGCAGTCCGAGGGTACAACAGTGTCAACCCGTACTATCCATTGGCTCTGAATGAAAAGGGACTGTATGGTAGGAGACCCAGGAAGACCACACTTCTTACCCCGAGACATAAAAAAGCCAGGCTGGAGTTTGCCAAAACTTACCTGAGAAAGCCTAAAACGTTTTGGAACAATGTTCTCTGGTCAGATGAGACAAAAGTAGAGCTTTTTGGGCAAAGGCATCAACATAGAGTTTACAGGAGAAAAAAATAGGCATTCAAAGAAAAGAACACGGTCCCTACAGTCAACATGGCGGAGGTTCCCTGATGTTTTGGGGTTGCTTTGCTGCCTCTGGCACTGGACTGCTTGACCGTGTGCATGGAATTATGAAGTCTGAAGACTACCAACACATTTTGCAGCATAATGTAGGGCCCAGTGTGAGAAAGCTGGGTCTCCCTCAGAGGTCATGGGTCTTCCAGCAGGACAATGACCCAAAACACACTTCATAAAGCACTAGAAAATGGTTTGAGAGAAAGCACTGGAGACTTCTAAGGTGGCAGCAATGAGTCCAGACCTGAATCTCATAGAACACCTGTGGAGAGATCTAAAAATGGCAGTTTGGAGAAGGCGCCCTTCAAATATCAGGGACCTGGAGCAGTTTGCCAAAGAAGAATGGTCTAAAATTCCAGCAGAGCATTGTAAGAAACTCATTGATGGTTACCGGAAGCGGTTGATCGCAGTTATTTTGGCTAAAGGTTGTGCAACCAAGTATTAGGCTGAGGGTGCCAATACTTTTGTCCGACCCATTTTTGGAGTTTTGTGTGAAATGATCAATGTTTTGCTTTTTGCTTCATTCTCTTTTGTGTTTTTTCATTGAAGACAAATTAAATGAAGATAATAATACCAAAGAATTTGTGATTGCAATCATTTTCAGGAAGAAACTGAGTATTATCTTATGGCCACTTTACATGCAGCTACAGGTAACAGGGTGTCAACAGGTAACTTACTGGCTGCAGTGAAATCATGGAGACATGATTCCATTTGTACACAGCAACAAGATAGAACCATGTCTCCATGATTTCACTGCAGCCAGTAAGTTACCTGTTGACACCCTGTTACCTGTAGCTGCGTGTAAAGTGGCCATAACAGAATTGCAGGGGTGTCAATACTTTTGGCCATGACTGTAGGTGGGAGATTTTGCTGTCATATTTTCGGTTATGAATTTATCTTTCCAATGGTAGGACACACGACATATCTGGTCGTCCCACTGGCCAATATTAATTTTGGGGTAGTTAGGAATGTCAGACAGTTAAGCAGCAATATGTCTTATGATCCTACATCTCTACCGATGTCAATATTAGGTTTGTCATAAGTGAGTTATGTGTAGTGTATGTTTGATACCTTTGTCCTGGCTTTGGGGTGTCTAGCAGATATTCTGTGATGTCCTCATGAGACATGAACCTAAGAAAGTCATTTCTCCACCTTTACACACAGACTCAGGAGGGGGCTTTCCTTTCTTTAATTAACTTTTTGTTTCCTATCTGCAGACTAAAACCATTTGCTAGGGAGCGTTTTGTAGTTGGATAGTTCATCCTGGAAAACGTCTTGCTTGGCCCAGGATGGGGCCTCCGGGTACAAAGGGGTTCTTTTGTGTCTTAATTTAAATAATGACCCCTAGCCATCTGTTGGTTGTCCTGAACCATGTAGCTAGGGTTCCTGATGGAGGGGCTACGAGCCTGTCACTACCTAATAGATGAGAATTACCATATGAACGCATTGGGCTTTGTAATTGATTTATCGTATTATTGGGATATATCCCCAATCGATCACAGGGGTTATAAGTAATCAAGTGATAGAGGATGTATAAATGATCAAAGTAATTGAACTTGATGGACCTGTGTTTTTCAACCTCCATAACTGTGCGGTCAAACAGAATAAAAAGACAAGTGAGAACGTACTGTGTCAATCCAGATTGGCCATCCAGAGGGTAATCCAGAAGTTTCTTAGTTAAAATTGCTACATTTTGCATTTACCCCAGGAGCTTGGCTGGAAGTGTTCACCCAAATGTAATGAGAACTTGGCCTAATTATGTCAATCTGGGACCAGGATAGAGGAGATTTGATCTTCTGGGGGTATTATAAAAAGGAGATTGGGTGGACCAGTGTTTCCCCACCAGTGCCAGTCTCCAGGCCAGTGAGTGTATTCCCCAGATACAGATATGCACAAATGATGACAGAGAAATGTATAGAATTTCTGAAGAACATCACTGCCGTTAGATTCCTTTTACGCTTAAAGGGGTCGTCCACTACTTCAATAAGCCTTTCTCATTCCCCATGTTTGACCCCATTGAAATAAAAAAGCTCATACTCCCCTCGGTTGTCAGTGCTGTTCCAGCGGTGTCAGCACTCGCTCTCCTGGGGATCACTTGAGGTTGTTACATCACGCGAGTCCAGCGCCCAACCACCGCCGGCTCCACTGTCCTCGCCTTCAAAGAAATGATTAATCATCATGAAATAAGCGGCAGCTGCAGCTCTCGCTTCATGTTAATACAAGTCTGAAGGCGAGGACAGTGGAGTCGGCGGTGATTCGGCACTAGACTCGTGTGATGTAACAACCTCAAGTGAGTCCCGGGAACGTGTGCGGAGACACCCCTGGAACAGCACCGACCCTGCATTGTCCAAGTAGTGTACAACGCCTTTTAAGTTTCTACTTCTAGATGTTTCATTTATTCCTATTCGTTATTTGTTTGTAGTTACAGACAAGTGATTTGATAAATCTTTGAGGCGTTCTAGAAGAGACAGTAACACCGCGGATCTCATTGTAACAAACCATCAGCTATGACCAAAGTCACAGATTGGCAGCTGAAATATTCACAAGGCCAAATACTAAGACACTGGACAACCATTTTTAAGTAGTCAAACACCAAAGTGGAGACCATAATGGGACATAAAGAACATGAATGCAATGTGGGTGATATTAATTTTTTTCTTTTACAGGCAAACATGAAAGCAGCCGCCGAAATGAATGCGGTAAAGGAAAACTTGAACGATTCAGAAAATGAAAAAAGGCGACAGAAACAAGAGTTCATACAGGTAGGGAATTATCTAGTGACATAATGTGTTACCCTGAAAATAAGACTGGTCTGATCTTTTTTTTTTTTGCTCCGAACAATGCACTAGGGCTTATTTTCGGGGGATGTCTTGCAGCAATTGGTGACATAGAAATACCTGCTGTCACTCTCAGGTCAGGAGAGCCGCCGAGGATTGCTGAAATAAGACATCCCGCTGTTCTCTCCCTTCACTTGTAATGGGGTTACTGAAAGGGTTAGTACAAGCCAGCATTGCTCTATGTAGATGTCTGGTCTTTGCTGCAGGGACCGCCGGGTTGCTTGTGCAGAGCAGCTGCTGACCGGTGGAGCAAGATGAGAATAAAGAAACCAAGTTCAAACCGAGTAAATGAATGACAAGAACAGCGCTAGAAACATAGGGATATCTGGGTCAGAGTCCGGAGAATGTGATGTTACCCCTCTATAAATCACTTGTAAGGCCACATCTAGAGGAGTTAAAGTGTAGCAACTTGATCATTGTACAATATAGAAGGCCTCTCCGATAATGAGAGATTATAAAGATGGACCTGTTTAGGTTAGAAAAAAAGATGCATGTTGGTCAATATAAAGGACTGGTATATGATTTATTCCTTCCAAGGACCTTGTAAAGGACCAAAAACAGTCATT
>JARQOC010003414.1:0-16669 GCA_033576535.1 Allobates femoralis | reverse complement strand
TTTTTCCCCTTTTTAAAAACCGCCCCCCCCCCTTTCCTTCCCCTTTTTTTTTTTTCCCCCCCTTTTTCCCCTTTCCCCCCTTTGTGTTTCCCCCCCGGGGCTCTCTTTCCCCCCTTGGGGGCCCCCTTTTTTGGGTTTTTTCCCCCCTTTTATTCCCCCTTTTGCCCATTTTGCCCCTTTTGCCCCCCGTGGGATCCGGTGTGCTTTCCTTGCCCCTTCCTTTTCCCCCCTTTTTTTTTTGGGAAAACCCTTTTTTTGCCCTCCGGTTGGTTTTCCCCCCTTTTCCCCCTTTTCCTTCCCCCCCCCCCCCCCAATGGGGTTTTTGCCCCCCCGCACACCCTTTTGCCCCGGGGCCCTTCCCCGGGTTCCCCTTTAAAACACCCGCCCCCTTGGGGTTTTCCCCCCCCCCTTGGACCCCCCCCCCCTTTCAAAAAGTTTCCGCCCCCCCGGGGGGGGTTTCCGCCCCGGGACCCCCGCCCAGGGGGGATTTTGCCCCGGGGGGGTTTTTTTTTGGGGGGGGGGGCCCCCCCGTGAAACCCCCGGGCCCCTGGGGTGGTTTTTTCCCCCCCCCAAAATTTTTCCCCCAGGGAGCCCCCCCCCGGGGGGCCCTTTCCGGTGCCCCCCCCTTTTGGGCCCCCGGGGCCTCCCCCCCCGGGAGTTTTTCCCCAAGGGAAACCCCAGGGGGAAACCCGGCCCCCCGGGGGGGGGGGCCCCGGGGGGGCCCCCCCGCCGGGTTTTGGGGGGGGGGGCCCAAAGGGAAAGGGGGGAAATTTTTTCCCCCCTCCCGGGGGCCCCTGCCCGGGGGGCGGTGCGGCCCCGCCCCGGCGCCCCCCCCCCGGGGGAAAGGGGCGCCCCGGGGGGGGCAAAAATTTGCCCCGGGCCCCGGGGGGGGCACCCCCCTAGAAACCCCGGGGCCCGGCCCCCCGGGGGGTTCCCCGTGCCCCCTTTTGGGCCCCCCCGGGCCCCAGCCCCTTGCCCCGGGCCCCCCCCCCGGCCCCCCCCGGGGGCCCCCCCCACCCGCCCCGGCCCCCTTTTTTGCCCCGGACCCCTGTTAAAGTCCCCCGCCCCGGGGAAATTTTGGGGGGGGGACCTTCCGCCCCGGAACCCCCCCCGGCACCCCGCCCCGGGTGGCCCAGGCCCTTAAAACCCGGGGGGGGGCGCGAGACTTGCGAAATTGGGGTGGATAAAGCTTTTATGTAATTCCCCTCCCAAAAGTCAGGAGGGGGGGTTTGTTGGCATGCAGCGGACCAAAATCGGGAAAGACCCCCGTCCCCTCCCGTCCTCCCGCCCCGCCTTCCCGTCCCCAGTCTCCCCCGCCGGGGGAGAGAAGAGGGGGAGGGAAGACGGGGGAGGGAGGAGGGAAGACGGGAGGAGGGAAGACGGGGAGGGAAGACGGGGGAGGAAAGACGGAAGACGGGGAGGAGGGAAGACGGGGGAGGGAAGACGGGGGGAGGAAGGGAGAGACGGGGGAGGGAACGGGGGGAGACGGGGAGGAAGACGGGGAGGGAAGACGGGGGAGGGAAGACGGGGAGGGAAGACGAGGAGGAGGAAGACGGGGAGGAAGACGAGGGAGGGAAGACGGGGAGGGAAGACGAGGGAGGAGGGGAAAGGAGAGGGGAGGGAAGACGGGGGAGGAAGGAGGAGGAGAGGATGGGGAGGGGGGAAGACGGGGGAGGGAAGACGAGAGGGAGGGAAGACAGGGGGAAGACGGAGAGGAAGACGGGGAGGGAGGACTGGGGGAGGGGGGAGGGAAGGAGACGGGGAGGGTGGACGGAAGACGGGGGAGGGAAGACGGGGGGAGGGAATGACGGGGGAGGGAGGACGGGGAAGGAAGGACTGGGGGAACATGGGGGATGGGAAGCGGGAGGAATCGGGAGGGAGGGAGAATGACGGGATGTCCCCAGTCTCCCGCCTCCCTCCCCAGTCTCCCGCCGTCAGTCTCCCATCTCCCGCCTCCCGTCCCCCCCCCAGTATTCTCCCGCCTCCTGTCCCCATTCTCCCGCCTCCCGTCCCCAGTCTCCCCCGTCCCCAGTCTCCCGTCCCCAGCCCCTCCCGTCCGTCCCCAGTCCCCGCCCGTCCCCAGTCTCCCGTCCCCAGTCTCCCCGCCATATTCTCCCGCCTCCCGTCCCCAGTCTCCCGCCTCCCGTCCCCAGTCTCCCATCCCCAGTCTCCTGTCCCCAGTCTCCCGTCCCCAGTCTCCCGTCCCCAGTCTCCCACCTCCCTCCCCCAGTCCCCCCGCCTCCCCGTCTCTCGTCCCCAGTCTCCCGCGTCTCATCCCCAGTCTCCCACCTCCCGTCCCCAGTCTCCCGCCTCCCGTCCCAGTCTCCCGTCCCCAGTCTCCCGCCTCTCGTCCCCAGTCTCCCGCATCCCGTCCCCAGTCTCCCGTCCCCAGTCTCCCGTCCCCCGCCTCCCGTCCCCAGTCTCCGCCGTCTCCGTCCCCAGTCTCCCGTCCCGCCTCCCGTCCCCAGTCTCTCCGCTCTCCCGTCCCCAGTCTCCCGTCCTCCGCTCCCGTCCCCAGTCTCCCGTCCCCGTCCCTCTCCGTCCTCCGCCTCCCGTCCCCCGCCTCCGTCCCCAGTCTCCCGCCCAGTCGACCGTAGGCCAGGTCGACGACGGTACGACAGCGCGGGAGACCGGAGTCCGGGTTCAACGGCGAGGATACCGGGGAGTGAAACGGTGAGACGCAGGCCGTCGGCAGTCCGGAGATCCCGGTCCACAGTCATACAGCACGGGTGCCGAGAGTACCCCGCTGTAGACGACGCAGACGCAGTCGCAGGTTACCAGAGTCGCGGCAGGTATCCGTACGGACAGCGTCGCCAGCCGGTCCAGTCCCGGGTGCCACGTCCGGCGTAGCTCGGACTGTCGGCCCAGTCGCGTCCCGTCTCCTGCAGTCCGGTACTCAGCTCCCGCGTCCCTCCCGCAGTCTCCCGTCCCGTCCCCGTCTCCCGTCCTCCCCGTCTCCCTCCCCTCCCCCACTCCCGTCCCCGCTCCCGCTCCCCGTCCCGCCCAGTCTCCCGTCCCAGTTCCCGTCCCCGTCTCCCGTCTCCCGTCTCCCAGTCCTCCCGTCTCCTCCCGTCCCACGTCTCCCGTCGTCCCCAGTCTCCCGTCCCCGTCTCCCGTCTCCCCTTCCCGTCCCCATCCGTCTCCCGTCCACCCTCAGTCTCCCGTCTCCGCCCCGTCTCCCCAGTCTCCCGTCCCCCAGTCTCCCCTCCAGTCCCAGTCTCCCGTCCAGTCTCCCGTCCCCAGTCTCCGTCCCCGTCTCCCGTCCCCGTCCCCGTCTCCCGTCCCCTCTCCCGTCCCCGTCTCCGCGTTCCCGTCCCAGTCCCAGTCTCCCGTTCCTCCCCGTCCTCCATCTCCGTCCCCAGTCTCCGTCCCGTCTCCTCCCCGTCTCCTGTCCCCAGTCTCCCGTCCCCAGTCTCCCGTCCATCTCCGTCCCAGTCTCCCTTCCCGTCCCCAGTCTCCGTCCCCAGTCTCCCGTCCCCAGTCTCCCGTCCCCGTCCTCTCCCAGTCTCTCCCAGTCTCCCGTCTCCCGTCCCCAGTCTCCCTCCCCGTCTCCCGTCTCCCGTCCCGTCCCCGTTCCCCGTCTCCCGTCCGTCCCGCTCCAGTCTCCGTCTCCCAGTCTCCCGTCCCCAGTCTCCCGTCCCCAGTCTCCCCAGTCTCCCGTCCCCAGTCTCCCCCCGTCTCCCGTCCCCAGTCTCCCGTCTCCCGTCCAGTCTCCCGTCCCCTCCCCAGTCTCCCGTCCCCAGTCTCCCGCCTCCGTCCCCTCCCCGTCCCCCCGTCCCCGTCTCCCGTCTCCCGTCCCCAGTCTCCGTTTCCCGTCCCCAGTCTCCGTTCCCGTCCCAGTCTCCTTTTCCCCGTCCCCAGTCTCCGTCTCCCACTCCAGTCTCCCGTCCCAGTCTCCCGTCCCGTCTCCGACCAGTCTCCCGTCCAGTCTCCCGTCCTTCTCCCGTCCCCAGTCTCCCCTCCCGCCTCCAGTCTCCGTCCCCGTCCCAGTCTCCCCGTCTCCCGTCTCCCGCTCTCCGCCCGCCTCCCGTCCCCCGCTCCGTCCCCGTCCCCAGTCTCCCGTCCCCAGTCTCCCGTCCCCAGTCCCCGTCCCGTCTCCCGTCTCCCGTCTCTCCCGTCCCCGTCCCGTCCCAGTCTCCCGTCCCCAGTCTCCTCCGTCCCAGTCTCCCCGCCCTCCCGTCTCCCGTCCCCAGTCTCCCGCTTCCCGTCCCCGCCTCCCGTCCCCCCGTCTCCCCGTCCCCCCCTCCCTCCTCTCCGTCCCCAGCCTCCCTCCCCAGTCTCCCGTCCCCGTCTCCCGTCTCCCCGTTCCCCCCAGTCTCCCCAGTCTCCCTCCGCCCTCTCCGTCCCAGTCTCCCGTCCCCGTCTCCCGTCCCTCCAGTCTCCCGTCCCCGTCTCCGTCCCCAGTCTCCCGTCTCCCGTCCCCGTCTCTCCCGTCCCCAGTCTCTCCTCTCCGTCCCCAGTCTCCGCCCGTTCCTCCGTCCCCAGTTCCTCCCGTCTCCCGTCCCGCCTCCCGTCCCCGTCTCCCGTCTCCCGTCCCTCCCGTCCCCCAGTCTCCCGTCCCCGTCCTCCCGTCCTCCCGCCTCCCGTCTCCGCCTCCTGTCCCCAGTCTCCCGTCTCCAGTCTCCCGCTCCTTCCCGTCCCAAGTCTCCCGTCCCCGTCCCTCCCCAGTCTCCCGCTCCAGTCTCCCGCCTCCAGGCTCTCCCCTCAGTCTCCCGTCCCCAGTCTCCCGCCTCCGTCCCCAGTCTCCTCCCAGTCCCCAGTCTCCCTCCCAGTCTCCAGCCTCCCTCCCGTTCCCGCCTCCCGTCCCCCGCCTCCCGTCACCAGTCTCCCGTTTTCCCGTCCCCAGTCTCCCGTTTCCCGTCCCCAGTCTCCTGTTTCCCGTCCCCAGTCTCCTTTCCCCTCCCGTCCCCAGTCTCCTGTCTCCCACCTCCCAGTCTCCCGTCCCTCCAGTCTCCCGTCCCCAGTCTCCCGTAGCCAGTCTCCCTAGCCAGTCTCCCGACTCCCAGTCTCCCGTCCCCGTCTCCCGCCTCCCGTCCCCAGTCTCCCGTCCCCAGTCCACAGTCTCCCCGTCCCCAGTCTCCCGCTCCCGTCCCCGCCTCCCGTCCCCCGCCTCCCGTTTCCGTCCCCAGTCTCCCGTCCCCAGTCTCCCGTCACCCAGTCCCCGTCCCCAGTCTCCCGTCCCCAGTCTCCCGCCTCCCGTCTCCCGTCCCAGTCTCCCCCCAGTCTCCGCCTCCCGTCCCCCGCCTCCTCTCCCGTCCCCAGTCTCCTGCTTCCCGTCCCCCGCCTCCCGTCCCCGTCTCCCGTCCCCTCTCCCGCCTCCCGTCCCCCGCCTCCCATCCCAGTCTCCTCCCAGTCTCCCGTCTCCCGTCCCCCGCCCCAGTCTCCCGCCTCCCGTCCCCAGTCTCCCGTCCCCCGTCTCCCGTCCTCCGCTCCCCGTCCCCTCCCGTCCCCCGCTCTCCCGTCCCCAGTCTCCCGCTCCCGTCCCGCCTCCGTCCCAAGTCTCTCGCCTCCCGTCCCAGTCTCCCGTTCCCGTCCCGTCTCTCCCGTCTCCCGTCCTCGCCTCCCGTCCCCCGCTCCCGTCTCCCGCCTCCCGTCCCCAGTCTCCCGTCCTCCGCCTCCCGTCCCCCGCCTCCCGTCTCCCGCCTCCTGTCCCCAGTCTCCCGTCCCCAGTCTCCCGCCTCCCGTCCCAAGTCTCCCGCCTCCCGTCCCAAGTCTCCCGCCTCCCGTCTCCCGTCCTCCGCCTCCCGTCCCTGCCTCCCGTCTTCCGTCCCCATTCTCCCGTCTCCCGTCCTCCGCCTCCGTCCCCCGCCTCCCGTCCCGTCCCCAGTCTCCCGTCCCCGCCTCCTGTCCCCCGCCTCCCGTCCCCAGTCTCCCGCCTCCGTCCCCAGTCTCCCGCCTCCAGTCTCCCGTCTCCAGTCTCCCGTCCCCAGTCCCCGCCCTCCCATCCCCAGTCTCCCGTCCCAAGTCTCCTGTCCCCAGTCTCCTCCCGCCTCCAGTCCCCGCCCTCAGTCCCCCGCCTCCAGTCCCCAGTCTCCCGCCTCCAGTCCCCAGTCTCCCGCCTCCAGTCCCCAGTCTCCCGCCTCCAGTCCCCAGTCTCCCGCCTCCAGTCCCCAGTCTCCCGCCTCCAGTCCCCAGTCCCCCGTCCCCTCCGTCCCCAGTCTCCCGTCCCCAGTCTCCCGTCCCCCGCCTCCCGTCCCCAGTCTCCAGTCCCCAGTCTCCCGTCCCCAGTCTCCCGTCCCCAGTCTCCCAAACCCCGCCTCCCATATCCCGTCCCCAGTTTCCCGTCCCCAGTCTCCCGTCCCCAGTCTCCCGCCTCCCATCCCCAGTCTCCCGCCTCCCGTCCCCAGTCTCCCGCCTCCTGTTTCCAGTCTCCCGCCTCCCGTCCCCAGTCTCCCGTCCCCAGTCCCCGCCTCCTGTCCCCAGTCTCCCGTCCCCAGTCTCCCGTCACCCGCCCCCAGCCGCCTCCTGTAAACTGCCTCCCGTCCCCCGCCTCCCGTCCCCAGTCTCTCCTTGATGTTACCAGTTTCCTCCTTGATGTTATTCTCCTCCTCAATGTTTCTCGCCTTCACGTCCGTGATGTTACTCAGATTTTGTATGTTATTCTCCTCCTTGATCTCCTCAATGCTACTCTTCTCCACTTCCTTGATGGTACTCTCCTCAATGTTACTCAGATATTTTTTGTTATTCTCCTCCTTGATGTTATTCTCCTCCTCCTTAATGTTTCTCGCATCCACATCCATGATGTTACTCAGATTTTGTATGTTATTCTCCTCCTTGATATTACTCTCCTCAATGCTACTCTTCTCCATTTCCTTGATGGTACTCTCCTCAATGTTACTCGCCTCCAATTCCATGATGTTACTCAGATATTTTTTGTTATTCTCCTCCTTGATGTTATTCTCCTCCTCCCCAATGTTTCTTGCATCCACATCCATGATATTACTCAGATTTTGTATGTCATTCTCCTCCTTGATGTTACTCGCCACCACCTCCTCCTTCTCCTCCACGTCCATGACGTTACTCTCCACCTCCTCCTTCTCCATGATGTTATTCTCCACCTCTTTCTCCTCTAAGATGTTACTTTCTGCCACCACCATCTCCTCATGGTCTTCCTCCTCCCTATAAGTAGATGAGACAGTGAGGGTTCAGATCAAATTAATGTCTGTGCTCTACATATGTATAAATGCTGAACATCAGTCATTAATGAAGAAGGGATCCATAAACATGTGTAATTTACCAAACTTGTCCTCAACTTGTACCCGCACGTCAAAGCCTGAACCTATAACTAAACCCCCTCACAATACTAATGCCTCATCCACATCACCTGTCGTCCAATCTTTAGTCCAAACTCACTACCTCTCTTCATTCATTAGTTTACTAATATATAGCAGTCACTGAGGAGCTGAAGGTTTTCAGGATAAAATTATATTAACCTGCAGATTAACCCAATATCTGCAGGTTAATAGCATTTCTTTACCTGACAGGGTCGCGTTAATGGGGAACACATTTGTATCAATCCTATTTTGTTACTCTATAGTAGATCTACCACCCCCAGCCTCATCCTGTCCAATGCGCCCCATCTGCTGGAGATGTTTCTGCAGGTAGAAAGAATGATTGCTAGTTATATCATAGGAACAATCAGGGGCGCACCTATTATGATGCGACCTGAGTCGGTTGCCTCAGGTGGTGCCACCTGCTGGTGAACAGAGGGCAGCATCCATGGAGGGTCCCTCAAAATGCCACTCCCGCTTCTATAGTTTGACTCGGGGGCCCCAATTAGAACTTCTGCTATGGAACCTCATGATTTCTATGTTTGCCCCTGGTGCAGGATACATTGTCCCTCTGCTGCAGGATTGATTGGCCATAACTTACACACCAGGTCCAGTGCCGCCCCTCGGTACATACATCCAGCCATGTTTCTCCCGGGCGGTGATTGGTTGTTAGCGCTTATCCGCCTTCCCGCTCCCACATCTCTTGCTCAACCCAATTGGACGGCCCCTGATATTAGCGCCGGAAAGAGCCATGTGCGGCGCTTGTGATTGGCTAAGTGTTTCAGGAGGAGGCGTGGTCTGTTGGGGGAGAAGCGCCATTTTATCAACTTAGTGCAGTGGCGGCTTGTCGATGCTCAGACTGCAGGTCGTTGCATGTGCTGCGTGGACAGTGCTGCACGGGGGACATGTCTGACTAGTCAGTGCCAGGCAACCGCTACATTGCAGCTGCCCAGAGTTTTGTAGACGTGTGCCAGAGATAATAGGTGCTGCCTCCTGTGTGTATGCTATAAGGATGCAGGACTGTGTCTGCCTACAGGACCACGCTCTGCCGCCATCATTGTGTGTCTGTATGGTTGTGCAAAGCCTGCCCTTGCCATTAATAATCCTGGTTCTGGATTCTTCCATGTAGTTCTTGTATGTGCGTGCGATGGCGCTGACATCACTGTGTTCTCAATTTTACAGGATTGCTATAAATCTGTATGCACCAGATGTATTTGTACCGATTGTAAAAATTTACTATTGAGGGTGGGGGGCGCCATTCTTCAGTTAGCCTCAGGCAGCAGGGGGGCTTGGTTCACCCCTGGGAACAATATACATTAAAGGGAACCAACCACCTCAGATGACGACTATAAGCAGTTAATACATGTCCCTGCACCCTACCTACACCGTTCCAGCTATGTTTTTGCTAAGAATATTGATAAATGCAAACCGAAATATACACTTTGTAAACTTACATTCCTGCGTACTTGAGGGCGTCTCCCTCGGGCTCTCGTACTAGAGGGCTGTGCTCATCATGCCTGCTCTCCCCCTCCCTTATGCACGGCCCCTCTCAGCCTGCTATAGTGATGTGAGGCTGATCTCGTCATAAAGGGGCGGGGCTAAATCGCGGCATCCCGGTAGCCCCGCCCCTTTATGACGCAATCAGCCTCACATCACTATAGCAGGCTGAGAGGGGCCGTGCATAAGGGAGGGGAGAGCACACATGATGAGCACAGCCCTCTAGTACGAGAGCCCGAGGGAGACGCCCTCAAGTACGCAGGAATGTAAGTTTACAAAGTGTATATTTCGGTTTGCATTTATCAATATTCTTAGCAAAAACATAGCTGGAACGGTGTAGGTAGGGTGCAGGGACATGTATTAACTGCTTATAGTCGTCATCTGAGGTGGTTGGTTCCCTTTGCCGGGGTCGTGTAAGCACGGCAATTGCTCATTCACTAGTCATTCCAAATTAGACTATGAACATATGGCGCCACTATAAGAATAAATCAGACTGAGATCTGTTTCAAACCTATATTATGTTCATCAAGTAACTACAATGGCAACATCACAGCAACAACTAACTTGCTTCCGGAGTACAACACATCTTATACTTCCAATGAACTAGGCGGGAGTATTCAAAACTGGGTGTATTAACTAGGGTGTTAGGTGGTCTGCATGCTAATATACGCGTATAGATTGGTTAATTGTAATTAGTATGCTATCTTCTTTCTTGAGTTCACGCCTCTCTCCTCGGTGTCATCTCCGAGCTGGCAGACGGTAACTTGAAGGTCGTCTCACATTCCTTTCTTAACACTTTCGTCAATAGAAGCCTTCATAGACAGGTTTTATCTATGTTGTTCCCGTCCATCCCCCAATTCTGTGTCTCCTTCCAGCTGCATCCATATATTCTGTAAGACTTAAACTCACACGTAAAATAGCACAAGAGGCCTGAGGGAAGGCCTAAGATGGAGGCAGTGATGACCAGACAAAATGGATGAAGGAGAGAGAAAGAGAGAGCAAAGTAATCAGGATAGATATAGTGATATATTGAGAAAGACAGACAAAGAAGAATATACAAAGAGAGAGAGACAAAGAAATAGACAGAAAGAATATAAAGAGATATAGAAAGAAGAACCGTCTATATCTACTATATATATGAGTAAATATGAAAAAACTTTAATATTTCATTCCGAGTATTATTACAAACATATTAACGATTATAAGACATATTGCTATTCTATAAATCTATAGGAAATTACCATATTTCCCCCACAATCCCCCCTAAGTTTTTTCTATATTTACCTAATATTTCCCTACTAGATCCAGGAACCTTTGAGACTGTCCATGTGATGGGATAAGGAGATGATTTGGACTTCTTCATTCAGACACCTCAGAAATCTCTTTCCTTGTGAAAGGCACCAGGCATCTGAATCCCTACACTAATCTCACATGGAGTTCTCCCTCTATCCCTTAACTCAAATCCCTCAACTGGGTGTGATAATAGGGGAGATTTTTAGACTGTCTAAGGGATATACCTTTAGGCATTTTCTCTAATTCAATATTTCCTTCAGCAGATGTATCAGTTTCTCGGTAAAGATAGGTATGAGCTGAAACTATCTTTGCAGTAACCTTTCTATACAAGGGAATCACACAGCAGAGTATTGTGCACCCTGCTATAATCAGAATAGCCAAAACCAGACATGCCTGTTGGAAAAACCCTTTGAGCCCACCTAACCAGCTGGAAAAGAAAGATGTATCTACTCCACTATTAGTTTTTAATTCTGCAGCCAATTTAGTAATTTTCCTGAGGGCTAAAGTGGTTTTCCCATTTTCCCCTGAATTTCTCGGAATATATATATATATACAGCATTCCTCCTCTTTCACCATTCCACAGACCCCGCCCTTTTCAACTAAAAACATATCAAGGGCCAACCTGTTTTGAAGAATCATTCTAGTGTTGGGGCCTAATTCCTCAACTATACCCTGGAAAGCATCACAGCTATAATTGACAAACCTTTGCTCACTGTAATAGATGTAATTAATCCAATCAACGTTCTTATTGATCTGTACCTGTGGAATTAAGGAAGCGAATCCAGCATATACCTGATTTTGGGCCTTAAACTGGTCAGGCACCCCCCCCTTGGCACACCAATAGCATCAATGTATACCTGAGGGTCTTCCTCATAGCCCATGTGGAGTTGATCAATGCTTCTCTTTCTCTTGATAGTCTCACTGGAAGGCTCTGGGTCCCATGGTAAAATTTTGAACTGCATTCCTAATTTAATCAAGGTGCATTGTCCGGTCCAGGCATTGGGCAACCTGGATCGGAGCTTACCATCCCCTCACAACCAATAAATATCATACATATATCGTATATGTTAGTTGCGTAAATTTATACTTACAGAGCTGTTTTCATTACAAAATCCCAGTTTAAAGGTTCCTACTAACGAAAACCTCAGAACATATTAGAAACGAGGAATTGTGTATCAGATTTACATTTACACTATTAGTAACATATAACCTTAAAAATACAAGACTCATTCTCCCTTGAACATTTTATCATATACCACTATCATTATGGAGGGTATACAAAGGATATGAACTTCTTAAATATCTGCAAATAAACACAGTTATCCACAAGAGAAAAGAGATACACAACAAAATCATACAAGAACCATGTTATGTACTCTTGTACTTATTTATTCTAAAAACATTTTCACCAGGGTATGTTTGATATTCTATAATACCTTAGATAGGAAAAAGAGATTTACACATATTGGGACAATTTTATACAGTTTTCTTGGTTTCCTTGTCCGCTCGCTACTTGCAATTTCCAAAACCCATGGAGCGACCGCCGCTCGAAGCCCGTACCTTTCTGAGTTGTGTTGTGTGCAAGAATAATGCAGGATAGTAGACACAGCTTACCTGTACCAGGAGCGAACTAGGAGGTACTCACCTGATCTCACCCGTGACCTATTTTGAGGCGTAAAGTGAGGCCAAGCAGAGACCAGTCTAACCTTTGCTGATAAGAGACATCATGGCCTGCCCTGTCCCCTCTCACGACTCCTAGTTTAACACTGTTAGTGGTTCGGTCAGTCCCTATAAGGCAGTCGACTATAGAGAGGGCTCAGGCCGCCAGACGCAATCCGGCTGGGATGGGGCAACCACCCGCCACTACCTTTCCTACCTTTTATTGTAGCTTGCCTTCTACCTCCGAGAGGACAGGACACCTGTGGTGATTGTCAGTATGATTATACCATCCTAGACTGATAACATAGTGTTTACCTCACCGTAATATACCAATTCTGCATTTAGTAGCCTTACCGTATTGTTAAAGAATTCTTCAACCGGAAATCGCTCCATTCGCTCAGAAAGTGCAAGTCAGAACCAAATATTCTGATTACCTCATATGAGGATTCTACCATTATCCAGCATAAAGTCTCTTTGGTCTATAAACATATCTGCAATAAAAAACTTAAAGAAATTTGTATTAATTTCAGAGATTAGAAAATTCTTATAATATATGGGCGCTGTACATCAGAGCAGACATGTGTAACATCACCTTTAATTCAAAATTCCTGCTACCAGCATTTTCTCCAGAAAGCTCCTTACCCCTCCCATATAAAAAAAGATAACAGACTGCAAAAAATATTCTCACATAGTAAAGAACAAAGACTGCTCTGGTAGAAGGAATTTAAGGAGGTGTGGGGGAGTGGTTCACTCCCTTCCATATTTTCAAACTCTTCAGCCGTGACATACCCACAAGATATCCACAATTCTGATAAAGGACCTAACTACTTTCTTGTCTTTCCACCTCCCCCCTTTTTTTTTTTTTTTTTTTTTTTTCATCAAACTTGCTAATTTCCATCTCTAACATCTCACATTGACTCAATTGAGTGTCCCTTTAAGATACAATCTATATTCCTGCTTATCGATATACCTTATACATTCTGGATCCATTACCTTAACAATAACTTCATCACATTGTAGTTAGATTTTCCTGTCTAGTACCACCTCCCCACAGCGTCAATATATATTATTTCCCTTGGGCGCTCAGTATATTAATCTTCCCTCTAGATAGCTTAATTTTTAAAACACACAACAACCATAAATAAGGGAAAGTTTCCCCCTGCCATAACTACATTTCTAACTAAATTATCCCTGTTCTGCAGGTGACTATCAACAACATTTACTCATATGAATCAATAAAAATCTGATTACTATTATTGTATTCAATATTAGACATTATTATTAGTACTCAACTACCATAAATATGAAAAATCCATCTTTGCCATTCAGGATTCTTGGAAAGACGGGTAAGATTCCAGTCTGCATGTCACAGTGTGCAGATTCCACCTTCCCTCCCCCCTTTGCCTTGTGCTACACAGACAGCTTCTACAAGATTACGCACACACAGCTGCTTAGATAAGGAATTCAATAGAAAAAAGAAATCTTTCTCTTTCAAACTGAGCTCATAAATTTAATTAACTGTTTCACACTTGTAGCTATATACAACTAACAATTCTAGCCATTATCTGAAACCCCGTGGCTTATTTAATTAACTCTTCATTTACTCTTATAACTTCAAGAGCTTTCCATGACAGGAAAAATAGTAAACTATATTGATAGACGGACCGTGAATGGAGTGTAGTGGCAGTCAGTGTGACTTTAATAAAACAGAATAATCTCCATAAGATTATATACACCTTATTCTAATTTATCCTAACCACTTTGGAGTTAGGAACACACCCACACATCCGGGGACCTTGTATCGTCGCCATTATAGGGTGGTGGCTGGGATAGCGCACTCAACAACAATGGCGTGGCGGCCATTTTACTATCTGTTACAATTGATATTTGAAAATCATCGGGAACAAACTTTTTATAACCAAACACAGGTTCTGCATTTTCTGAACCTCCTTCTCCATTCACCTCTTTGTTCAAGCTCAGCGCAACTCGCAGGTGAGCTTGCGCTTGGTCCAACAGACCTTTATCTCTCAACTTTCCCTTCTCCTTCTGAATCAAATCACGCCATACTGATGGCTGCAACCTCCCTGACAAAGACAAACCTGCAAACCTGTACAACTTCTCTACATTCCTAACAGCCTTCCTTCCTTCCCGTGATTCCACTAACGTTTTTGCCTCTGCTACATCCTCATCCAACTTGTTGGGAATGGATTTTCTCCGTGCTACGAGACGCAACATGACTCACAAATACTACGCCTTATCTGCAGATTAGAACGTTTAACAACAGCAATCAACACTGGGCTTTCACCTGTACGGAGCCCAGGCTCCACGCACGGTGTATTAACGGTACAGGCAGCTAGCCCCACTGTACCGATGGTGACGTCTCACCGAAAAACACAGAGCCCTGGCTACCATGTGTTTGTTTTGCTCTTCCCTAGGGGGCAGAACTTAAGTTCCACATACCCAACCTTCGGTTGAGAAGCCCTGGCTATCACCCAACCCTCAATCAACTTCAATGAGTACCCAGTACTTAGTACCACATACTCCCAGTTTTACTGAGTGCAAAGCCCAGGCTTCATACACTCTCACCTTAAAGCACGAAGCCCCGGCTTCACGTGCCGGACTGAATACCGAGCCTTTTGTCTCTATATTCAGTCCAGTGGTACGGCGCCCTGGCTACCATGTACCACACCACTCAGAATGGCAACTCCACGTAGTAGAATTGCAATTCCACGAGCAGACAAGCACAAAGCCCTATGTCTCTATACTTGTCTCTATACTTGTCTCTAAAGTACAAACAATGTACTTCTCAGCACAGAGTCTACAGACTCCACTCTCTGCCAACCTATTCACAGATGCGGAGCCTTTGGCTACTATGCACCTTATGAATGCCCCCGGCACAAAGCCCAGGCTTAATGTGCCTCCGGACACGGAGTCTACTGATTCCGTATCCCTTTCTTACACGAAGTATGGAACCAATTGGCTCCACGCTCCGTCTCCGGACCAAGAAGTGCAAAGCCCTGGCTTCATGCACCTTTGAGTATAAAAGCCTGTCAGCTTCCGTACTCTCCTATATCTGAGCACCAGTGCTTATAGACTGCTTTGCTACGGTATTTCAATTGCTCAGGAGGAGCCCCCCCTCACTGTATCACAGAGGCTGCGTCTCTTTTCACCAAGCCGTCTCCAGCACACAATTCTACCAAGTTCTCACTCTACGTCAATACACAATAACAATCACGGGAAGGGTTAACAAGCGAGGAATGTTAATGACCAGTGGAGGAGACGTGATGAATACACAGGCACGCGCAGAAGGCGACGTGTCTCGCTGTTGCTGGTTCAGAGCGTGGCACTGGGTCACACACGGCACGGCCTCATCACTGACCGTTTACCCCCCCTCGTACCCACTAAACACCACAGAACAATCAGTAATGGCTGAGGACACGAGTAAGGGCGACACATATGAATGTGACTTCCACTTACCGTATCTTTGAGGGTGATCAAGCCTCGAAGTCAGCTGTCACGGATATCATCCACTGGCATCCACGCGTGGGTCCGAAGGGTCGTGGACCGCTGGCTCACGCCCCACGTTGCGGCGCCAAATTGCCGGGGTCGTGTAAGCACGGCAATTGCTCATTCACTAGTCATTCCAAATTAGACTATGAACATATGGCGCCACTATAAGAATAAATCAGACTGAGATCTGTTTCAAACCTATATTATGTTCATCAAGTAACTACAATGGCAACATCACAGCAACAACTAACTTGCTTCCGGAGTACAACACATCTTATACTTCCAATGAACTAGGCGGGAGTATTCAAAACTGGGTGTATTAACTAGGGTGTTAGGTGGTCTGCATGCTAATATACGCGTATAGATTGGTTAATTGTAATTAGTATGCTATCTTCTTTCTTGAGTTCACGCCTCTCTCCTCGGTGTCATCTCCGAGCTGGCAGACGGTAACTTGAAGGTCGTCTCACATTCCTTTCTTAACACTTTCGTCAATAGAAGCCTTCATAGACAGGTTTTATCTATGTTGTTCCCGTCCATCCCCCAATTCTGTGTCTCCTTCCAGCTGCATCCATATATTCTGTAAGACTTAAACTCACACGTAAAATAGCACAAGAGGCCTGAGGGAAGGCCTAAGATGGAGGCAGTGATGACCAGACAAAATGGATGAAGGAGAGAGAAAGAGAGAGCAAAGTAATCAGGATAGATATAGTGATATATTGAGAAAGACAGACAAAGAAGAGTATACAAAGAGAGAGAGACAAAGAAATAGACAGAAAGAATATAAAGAGATATAGAAAGAAGAACCGTCTATATCTACTATATATATGAGTAAATATGAAAAAACTTTAATATTTCATTCCGAGTATTATTACAAACATATTAACGATTATAAGACATATTGCTATTCTATAAATCTATAGGAAATTACCATATTTCCCCCACACCTTTAATAGTATAAATAGACTTACCCGACTCCATGAGGATGGTGGGCCCCAAATCTCCAATACAGAAACAAAAGCGCAGGCATCATTTTCTAAAAAGGAGAAAAGATAGAAGAGAATGAATGACCCCATAGGAGGTGAACACAACAAATGCTGCACAGTCAGATATAGTGTTAATAGATTATTGTGATCAATTAACAAAGTGCAAAGTGAATGAATAAAAGTAAAATATAAACCCCATCAATATCTGGTGACAGCTGTTTGCACTTAAACTCACACTAAGTGTGTGAAGAAACTCGACAGGGGGCAGAGGCACAACGATTGCGGTTGCAAAGAGCCCAACAGCATCAGGCCCATGCTGGAGAGGGGCCTCCGACACCAGCAACTATCTGTGCTGGATATGCGTTCAAGGATGTATATTCAACTGAAATAAATTGTGGTGCAGAGACTCACTGGCTCCCTGCACTGCAATACATGCTGCCGGCCAAACTGAGGCAA
>JARQOC010003413.1:0-16674 GCA_033576535.1 Allobates femoralis | reverse complement strand
ATGGCGTTGCAACACCTAAGCACCGGGGGATTGCCATAAATAAGAAGCAGCTGAGCTCGAATACAAGCTGTAGTGCCCGGACCGCACATCTTTGTAATCTGTTCTCTTTAATTGTCTGAAGATTGGTGGATGTTCAGGTCCTGAGACCTGCACCAATTACTTCAAAAACTGCTGAAAAATGAGAAGCTTGTGAGGTAGAGACACAGAACAGACTCAATAGAAGCTACAAAATGGAAAATGTAATTGTACCAACCGGTGAATCAGTAAATAGAGAGGAAACTACTCACCTGCGCTGTCATCTCTAGGAATCTCCTCTTTCCACCACTCATCACCCTTCACATATGTTCTCTGTAGTATTAATATGGATCAGATCTTCACCCTGAAACAAATATTGTAAAAGTCACAGACAGATGGAGAAGTCCCATCTATGATCAGCTATAATCCTGCCATCTTCGTTCTCATTACACAAGTATAAAACATATAATACTGGTGGGTAAAACAACACCTTCACAGCCGTCTGCACATCATAGGCCAGGGTCATACAGCTGCGTTGGCAGCTTTTAGCGGGACGCCGCTAAATACTTAGATTTTCTCAGTGAAGCGGAGAGCCGTCATCCCCACCGCTTCCTGGTGGCGCAGCCCCTGGTTACCCGATGTTGATCATGGTAACCAGTTCACACATCAGGCTGCCTACTGTCCGCTTAAGCCGTGCGGACAGGGAAACGCTGCTTGCGGACAGCTAAAGGCTGCCAATGCAGCTGTGTAAACCTGGCCATAGGGAGATCTCATCCCACCTTCTCTCCATGTGAAGTAAATAGAAAAATTCCGCACAGACCGGGTATTCTGGTTTAAAACTCCAATTCTTTATTCATCCATATGAATAAAACACAAGTTCTGGGGTACACAAGCCCCCTCCCACACCTTACGCGTTTCGGTTAGAGCACCTTAATCATAGGCCTATGATTAAGGTGCTCTAACCGAAACGCGTAAGGCGTGGGAGGGGGGCTTGTGTACCCCAGAACTTGTGTTTTATTCATATGGATGAATAAAGAATTGGAGTTTTAAACCAGAATACCCGGTCTGTGCGGAATTTTTCTATTTACTTCACGGCTAATCTGGATACCAGCTTGGATTCCAGCACAAACAGCCTAGGAAGGCCATGGTGAGCTATACACTTTGAAACTTCTCTCCATGTACCTGATGATCCTGAGGAAAATCGGGATCTTCTTGCTTACAGTCCTGTGGGAGAAGAGGACGGGGACATCTCTCTGGTGTTGTCCTCTTACTGGATAGACCTGGAGGAGACACATACAGGACTGAATTCATTCTTTACATACAGATCATTACAGGCCGTGTGTATTTAGTCCTGTCTATTACCTGGTGATGTGAGGGGCGGCCGGGGAACCTCCATCATGACTATGTCCTTGTACAGATCTTTGTGTCCTTCTAAATACTCCCACTCCTCCATGGAGAAATAGACGGTGACGTCCTGACACCTTATAGGAACCTGACACATACAATGATACCATTGTCATCTTTCCCCGATCCCTTCATAGCGTTACTGTATAATGTCCCAGCAGCAGCATTCCCAGCAGTGTCACCTCTCCAGTCAGCAGCTCAATCATCTTGTAGGTGAGTTCTAGGATCTTCTGGTCATTGATGTCCTCATGTATCAGATATGTATGAGGTAGAGGCCCCATGATTGGGCTCAGGGGTCTTCCCTCAGACACAGGGTCCTGACAGCACAGATCACTAGAGCTCTTCACTACTGTGTAATCCTGGTTATGGAGAGACACATTAATAAATCTCCAGTCTCCAGACATTTCCAGAGTCCTCACCTCTCCAGTTCTGTCATCTGTTATTCTGTCCATAGATAAGAATGATGTCACGTGACATTGTTATCAGAATCTCTCACCTCTCCAGTAAGCCGGAAGAGGATCTCTAGGGTGAGGTGTAAGATCCTCTCCGCCATCTTGTCCCTGTCCATATCCATCCTTGATGGTCAATCAGGAGAATTCTCTTCTATAGAAGATGTGAGAGGATCCGATATTGTAGAGACCTGAATGGGGGAAGATGAAATGCTCTGTGCTTACAGGACCTGTGATGATGTCACATGGAGGGGAGGATCTATGAGATCAGGGATCTGCTCAGTGATGTGGGATCCATATGAGGTGGTGATCTTCTCCTGTATGGGCTCCTGAGCTCCTCTATGGTCCATTATCCCCAGCGGTGGAGGCGGCGGTGGCTCCTCAGCACCAGACGGCTGCACAGCACTGAGTGTTATCACACACACACACGTCCTGACAGGATTGTCCTGGGCTCAGTCACTTATTTACAGCTCAGGGAAGAAGATCCAAATGATAAGGAGGAAAGGTCTGTGCTGATCTTGTATAGTCACCGCAATAACAGCTCTGCACTGCAATTCGGGACATACTAAAAAGAATGAATAAAAGGAATAAATAAAAAGAATGAAGATAACTTATTACAGAAACATTATATGGGATATGTGTTCATTCTTCTATTATCTACAGATATTCCATCTTCATTCCACACCTAAAATGCTCAGGTAACATAATATACACCTGGTTTTATGGGATATGTGTTCATTTTCCTATTATCTACATATATTTCATGTTCATTCCACACCTAAAATGCTCAGGTAACATAATATACACCTCGTTATATGGGATATGTGTTCATTCTCCTATTATCTACAGATATTTCATCTTCATTCCACACCTAAAATGCTCAGGTAACATAATATACACCTGGTTCTATGGGATATGTGTTCATTCTCCTATTATCTACATATATTTCATGTTCATTCCACACCTAAAATGCTCAGGTAACATAATATACACTTGGTTATATGGGATATGTGTTCATTCTCCTATTATCTACAGATATTTCATCTTCATTCCACACCTAAAATGCTCAGGTAACATAATATACACTTGGTTATATGGGATATGTGCTCATTTTCCTATTATCTACAGATATTTCATCTTCATTCCACACCTAAAATGCTCAGGTAATATAATATACACCTCGTTATATGGGATATGTGTTCATTCCACTATTATCTACAGATATTTCACGTTCATTCCACACCTAAAATGCTCAGGTAACATAATATATCTATATAAACCAGGTGTATGTGATCATTTTCCTATTATCTACAGATATTTCATCTTCATTCAACACTAAAATGCTCAGGTACCATAATATACACCTCGCTATATGGGATATGTGTTCATTCTTCTATTATCTACAGATATTTCACATTCATTCCACATCTAAAATGCTCAGGTAACATAATATACACCTGGTTATATGGGATATGTGTTCATTTTCCTATTATCTACAGATATTTCATGTTCATTCCACACCTAAAATGCTCAGGTAACATAATATACACCTGGTTATATGGGATATGTGTTCATTCTTCTATTATCTACAGATATTTCACGTTCATTCCACACCTAAAAGGCTCAGGTATCATAATATACACCTGGTTATATGGGATATGTGTTCATTCTCCTATTATCTACAGATATTTCATCTTCATTCCACACCTAAAATGCTCAGGTAACATAATATCCACTTGGTTATATGGGATATGTGCTCATTTTCCTATTATCTACAGATATTTCACATTTATTCCACACCTAAAATGCTCAGGTAATATAATATACACCTCGTTATAAGGGATATGTGTTCATTCTCCTATTATCTACAGATATTTCACGTTCATTCCACACCTAAAATGCTCAGGTAATATAATATACACCTCGTTATAAGGGATATGTGTTCATTCTTCTATTATCTGCAGATATTTAACGCTCATTCAACACCTAAAATGCTCATGTAAACAATATACACCTCGTTATATGGGATATGTGTTCATTCCACTATTATCTACAGATATTTCACGTTCATTCCACACCTAAAATGCTCAGGTAACATAATATACACCTGTTATATGGGATATGTGTTCATTTTCCTATTATCTACAGATATCTCATCTTCATTCCACACCTAAAATACTCAGGTAACATAATATACACCTGGTTATATGGGATATGTATTCATTCTTCTATTATCTACAGATATTCCATCTTCATTCCACACCTAAAATGCTCAGGTAACATAATATATTCTATATATCCTGGTGTATGTGTTCATTTTCCTATTATCTACAGATATTTCATCTTCATTCAACACCTAAAATGCTCAGGTAGCATAAAATACACCTGGTTATATGGGATATGTGTTCATTCTTCTATTATCTACAGATATTTCACATTCATTCCACATCTAAAATGCTCAGGTAACATAATATACACCTGGTTATATGGGATATGTGTTCATCCTTCTATTATCTACAGATATTTCACATTCGTTCCACATCTAAAATGCTCAGGTAACATAATATACACCTGGTTATATGGGATATGTGTTCATTCTCCTATTATCTACAGATATTTCATCTTCATTCCACACCTAAAATGCTCAGGTAACATAATATACACCTGGTTATATGGGATATGTGTTAATTCCACTATTATCTACAGATATTTCATCTTCATTCCACACCTAAAATGCTCAGGTAACATAATATACACTTGGTTATATGGGATATGTGCTCATTTTCCTATTATCTACAGATATTTCACATTTATTCCACACCTAAAATGCTCAGGTAATATAATATAAACCTCGTTATATGGGATATGTGTTAATTCCACTATTATCTACAGATATTTCACGTTCATTCCACACCTAAAATGCTCAGGTAATATAATATACACCTCGTTATAAGGGATATGTGTTCATTCTTCTATTATCTGCAGATATTTAACGCTCATTCAACACCTAAAATGCTCATGTAACAATATACACCTCGTTATATGGGATATGTGTTCATTCTCCTATTATCTACAGATATTTCACGTTCATTCCACACCTAAAATGCTCAGGTAACATAATATACACCTGGTTATATGGGATATGTGTTCATTTTCCTATTATCTACAGATATCTCATCTTCATTCCAACCTAAAATACTCAGGTAACATAATATACACCTGGTTATATGGGATATGTATTCATTCTTCTATTATCTACAGATATTTCCATCTTCATTCCACACCTAAAATGCTCAGGTAACATAATATATTCTATATATCCAGGTGTATGTGTTCATTTTCCTATTATCTACAGATATTTCATCTTCATTCAACACCTAAAATGCTCAGGTACATAATATACACCTGGTTATATGGGATATGTGTTCATTCTTCTATTATCTCAAGATATTTCACATTCATTCCACATCTAAAATGCTCAGGTAACATAATATACACCTGGTTATATGGGATATGTGTTCATCCTTCTATTATCTACAGATATTTCACATTCGTTCCACATCTAAAATGCTCAGGTAACATAATATACACCTGGTTATATGGGATATGTGTTCATTCTCCTATTATCTACAGATATTTCATCTTCATTCCACACCTATAATGCTCAGGTAACATAATATACACCTGGTTATATGGGATATGTGTTCATTCTCCTATTATCTACAGATATTTCATCTTCATTCCACACCTAAAATGCTCAGGTAACATAATATACACCTGGTTCTATGGGATATGTGTTCATTTTCCTATTATCTACAGATATCTCATCTTCATTCCACACCTATAATGCTCAGGTAACATAATATACACCTGGTTATATGGGATATGTGTTCTTTCTCCTATTATATACATATATTTCATGTTCTTTCCACACCTAAAATGCTCAGGTAACATAATATACACCTGGTTATTTGGGATATATGTTCATTCTTCTATTATCTACAGATATTTCACGTTCATTCCACACCTAAAATGCTCAGGTAACATAATATACACCTGGTTATATGGGATATGTGTTTATTCCATGTCTAAGATACCCAAGAAACCTTTTTTACATGTACATAATCTTTCAGTAATAAATTATTATCTTCATTCTTTTTATTTATTCCTTTTCTTCATTCTTTTTAGTATGTCCCCTGCAATTCTACTGAGGGGCAAGAGATTCACTGCATCCTGTTATATATGTCCCCATCCTGGTATATATGTCCCCATCCTCGTATATACATTTACATCTCAATGAATTAGAATATCATCAAAAAATTTTTGTTGATGATTATGGCTTACAGCCAATGAAAGCCCAAAGGTCCTTATCTCAGAAAATTAAAGTATATTTAATTTTATAAAATGCTTTGTGTTATAAAATCATTCCTAGGGACAATGACTTTTCATATGGGGGTACCTTTTTCAACACGCCGTCACCATTCGTCGTCGAAATCAGTGTCCACTGGGCATGCCCAGGCTCCCTGCAGTAATCAGGTGAAAGTAATACCATCATTAACATGCACTCTCTGGCCATGAGGATGCCGAGAACAGCGTGGGTGATGCGGTAAAGTGCAATATGATTTATAATCTTTAATATGCTTTTTTTACTAAACCTGAGTGTTGAAAAAGATACTACCCCCATATGAAAAGTCATTGTCCCTAGGAATGATTTTATAACACAAAGCACTTTACAATCCCCAAATATTGGGGCCTAATGCACAATGTTTTCTTATATATAAATCTATGATGCACAATGATCCTGCATTTTGTGGAGTGTCTATGCAGACTGTATATGTAAATTTAATGTATGCACAGACAATTGTAAGGGTAAGTTCACACTTACCCGGCGTGTTTTCTCGGCGGCAGCTGGCGGTACCCGCCAGGAAGCTCCGGCGCCGTCCACCGGCTTCCTGGCGGGTATGTGCGGCGGGAGCCGGGCGGTATCCGGCGGCTGCCCAGCGGGTTCTCGGCGGCGATTCTGCAGCGGCTGGAAGCAGCACATGATTCTGCTTGCAGCCGCTGCAGAACCGCCGTTTTTTAGAACATGGTCATTCTTTGCTAACCCGCTGGGAAACCTGCGGGTTAGCAACGGATGACGCTGGGTAACCGCCGGTGTGTGCACAGCCTTGGGCTGTTTACATTACTTTTAATGTTAATCCAAACGCCGGTTTGGATTAACATAAATTAACATAAAACTAATGTAAACAAAACGGCGGTTTACACAGGTAAACCGCCGAAAACCCGGCCAGTGTGCACTTACCCTTAATCAATTTGTATCACTATGTAAGTGTGCATTCACTTTGTGCACATTGCTTAAGAAAGACAGAGCAATCTGTTGAAACGTTGCCATGATCCAGTAAGGGTACCTTTACACACCGCAAGTGTTGGTGGTGATCGTAGGCGATCTAACGTGCGCGTGCACGTTTTTCATGGTCGCCTCAGATCGTTGATGGCGCTTTTACACGCCACAATTTCGCCCTCAACCTAAGGCGACGTGTCGCCCCCGGAAGTCGCCACACCAACAGCGGGTAACATCCAGTAGACTCCCGTCGCCGCTTCACACGCCGCAATCCCCAAAGGAATGTGGGTGTACCTGTTCAGTGTGACCAGAACATAGGTGTGCCAAATTGTTTTACACCGCGCTCCAAACATGCTAATTGGACAACGCAATAGCGTCATGATTGGCCAGCCTGCGCTGGAAGGCTGGCTAATACATGATGTCATTGTCTCGGAGTTTGTGATGAATACATGCTCGTGTGGTTGAAAATGGCTGCTGCGAGACACTTTCGAGCCACTCAAGCGTCACACAGGAACGGTTTTGTGCAGGACAGTGGCTTACACTACGCAATGGCTTTCTATGTGTGCGTCTGTAGCTGATGGTGGGAACATACAAACAACACTATGCCCATATGTGCCTGCATTGGTCCATGCCATGGCACAACTGAACTATGTGTGTGTACACGTTTGTGTGTGTAGTGAACTGTACCTAAATCCCCCACAAACACCATTGCTTGCTCAATGTGAGTGGACACGTGCCCCTGTGAGCCCAACACATCACAATGGATATGTACACACAGTTGCGCCATACAGTGTAGCCCAAAGGGCTGGGCCTGTGTACTGCATATATTACCACACAATGTTTCACGGACCCATCAATACCATTTTATGGATCACATACCTCTGTGCACAGCATAAATCTATGTGCAACTGTCCTGTATCCCAAAGTACCGACACACACAGTTCAATTTTGTTTCAGTTTCTATTTCTGTGCACAAAAAGATTAAGTCGAACAACACACACAAAATTAAATAAAACACAAGTGTACACATCACACAAAGGAATGCAACATGATGCGAAATAATGGAAAACAAAAAACATTTCAAAGTATAACCCCAAAAACACTAACTAACTAATGTTGACACACCAAAACACAACCCCAATCCTCATGGTGCAGCCACCCTGGTGACTCCACCCTCCTCATCATGTTGCTGCCTCACAACACCAGCCACCCTACACCTGCTGGTGCTGCCAGGCCACTGCCCCAGGGCCATTAAAGTAGGAGCAGTATGCGTCTCTGTTGTTCCTGGCATCCTGTGGAGTCTGACCCTGGCTCAGCGGCTGGAGTGGCGCCACACCATGGTCAGTAGCACGCCAATCCCCAGGACAGACCTCCCCTGTTGTGGGGTCCACTGAATCCATATAACTTGCCGACGTGTATGATGACCGATCCCTACGACGCAGGAAGTTATGCAGCACACAGCAGGCCAGCACTATCACATCAATAAATTCCAGTTTCATATGCAGACGTGTATGAAAAACTCGGACTGTATTGGCCATGATCCCGAACGCATTTTCAACCACACGGCGGCCCGGGATAGCCGGTAATTGAAAATGCGCTGCTCAGAAGTAAGCGTCCTCTGAGGATGTGGCCGTATAGGTGTGCCTGAAGTGGGAAGGCTTCATCCCCACAAATGCAAAGTTGAGATGATGGGTTGTCTCATCATTTGAGGGCAAGTTCAGCCCACCTGTCCGTTGGTCTTGGGCCAAGGAGCAGTGTGCAAGCACTCCCTCATCTGAGATACGCCCGTTCATTCCAACGTCCACGTAGAGGAACTCATAGTTCGCGTCCACCAGGGCCATGAGAACCACACTACTAATATCCTTTGTAATTGTAATACAAAGACCCCGAGTTTGGGGGTTTAATGATCCTCACATGCCATCCGATGCACCGCCGCAGTTTGGAAATTGCCAGCGGTCCTCAAACCCTCTGGCAACATACATCCATTGAGCCGGGTTGTTGGAAACTGCGTATAGGATGGCAGCAGAGCACTCCAGATGGCCTCACACGTCTCGGGGATCAGGTGGATCAGCAGGGACAGTGATACACGTGAAGTGTATGGCAGGTCGGTCCTTGAACGACCTGTTGCCAGGAAACGCAAAGTTACAGCCAAACGCTCCTCAGGTGGCACAGCTCAATGCATCACAGTGTCCTGTCGGGCTATCAAGGGCCTTATGCGTTCCAACAGGAATGTGAAAGAGTCCTCGGACATACCGAGGTAGTTCCTGAAATCATGCGGACTCCGATCCTCCAGCTCACATACCAGCCGCATATGGCTACGGGTGTCCCGGTGCAGAAGCCAGTCCCGAACCCACACACGCCGTGGTCTGCGAGCCCGCAACTTCTCATATCTATCCTCCAGTCACAATTCCTCTTCCACCAAGGCAAGAGCCACGATAGCATCTCCATCAGGGTCGAACATCATCTCACGTAACAACCCCTGCAGATGTGAGGAAAAGAAACATCACTACAAGAACGCTTCATCACACATCCCCAATACCCACCACCTCCTTCCCTATACATCTCCTAGGCACTTTACAACATCCTACCCAAGTGTGCTCATATGCCCACCCACATACATATAGAGCACCATTCAAGTGCCAAACACAACATTGCAGTGTCTGACAACCAAACCTGGTAACTTTACACCCCTGGCCCTCCTGCACAACACATCTCCCTTGTCAAATGCAACACATCATGAGCATAAGGCCATATACGTGGCCATAATGTTGACGTCTGACCACAAGGCATGGCCAAAGAGATAGGTCACATTAATTAAGTCATGGTTGTTTCGAACTCTATACAATTACATTATACAGACATTAGACAGAGGCAGACATTCGCAGAAGCTACATGCCTCACTCCACATCTGAGTTTGGCCTTAAAAGTCCCATTGTGTGTGGTAAACGACAGTACTATGTGGCCACAATTAAGATGATCCCCGCAACTAAAGACACGCGCATCCTTCAAACATGATCTTGTATGGCAAAGGCAAAATGGCTTGTGAATGATTATAGGGTTTTGGTTGACAAAACACTCATGCATCCATTTGCCAGTGCACAATAAAAAATAAAAAAAACACTTCACAAGTAACTACATACCCCACCACTTGGGCGTGAGTTACACTACACAATAACAATCCGTAATGTTAAGGTGCTCTAAACGCAACACAGCCATATCACAGTTCATGTTGCACATCAGTACTTACTTAATGACTCTGGGCAGCAAGCGTGACGTACCTCGTTCGTGAGCGCTTTTTATATGGTAAACAACCAGTGAGACCGCAGCGGCGTCTTGCAATCGACGTAGCTGCCTGGGCGTACGCAGGTGTGACCAATGATTATGCGCCATTGCACTTTTTTGATTGGTCAGGTTGTGTTTAAATATGCACGTGCTGGGGCACCACCCCTGCTCTGAATTTAATGTGCATTGTGCTAGTAGTATCTCATCACAAGATCTCTGTTGGACAGACGGTAAGTAACGGGACATGCTATAGTGCACTCCTGTACGTTAGTTTCTGTGTGCTGCAGACCCATATGTTGGCAGATGTTTGGGCGCCTTATGTACAGTTTCATGTAGCGTCCTGTAGAAGTGTATTTAGCAACGTGTACGCATCGTAACTACACTCTGTGTCCTGTAGCACACATAATGTTTTGGGAGATCCTTGGTAGGACAATGTGTACTACAGCACTATGTTTATAAAAAAATATGTGTGTATCCCATGAGTGTGTGTGTTGTAATGTAGTTTGTAAGCCCATGTGTGCCAATTGTAATGACAGACCTTGGCATATTTCCCTGCAGTGGCCCAAAATACATATAGCACCAGGCATGTCCTGCATGCCCCATGTATGGACACATGTTAAGGCCAAGCTGACTACCAGAACACATGTAATTAGTATTGCTGGACATGGGCTGGCCACACAGAGTAGGGTGTCACTTGTGATGGGCATGTATTTGTTTGCATGACACAATTATGTTTGTTTTTCAGATGGCTGTGTATCACGATTTTGTGACACAGCACATCACCATGTACCAGAAACACGAAGGCCTGTGGCGGGTGTCGCTGCCTGAATATCATGACCAGGCAGCGAGGGCTGCAGCCTACAGGCCGCTGGTGGAGCTGGCGAACCGGCTCCAACCCACAAAGAACTGGACAGTGGCCATGGTTGCGGAGAAGATCAAACACCTGCACACCGTGTTCACCAAGACCCACCAAAACTGGCTTCCCGCCCGGTCCGGGATTGGAGCTGAGGAGGTCCCTAGGCCACGTCACGTCTGTGGTGCTATGACCTCCTCACATTCACCCTGGGCCAGGAGGGGCCTCGGGGAACACGGTGCAGTACGGTTGTGGAGTCGGTAAGCCACAGTTGCGACTCCGACTCCTGGATTTTATCAGGTTCCGACTCAGACTCCGGCTCCGACTCCTTCATAAATGGCCAATTCGTAACAATAAATTTACTGTTGTAAAATACTAACATCGTGCTTATTCAGTTTCTCACCATCATATAAGTAATCAGACCACTTAGAGCAAAAACTATATTTATTAGAATACAATTAGAATATAGCAAATAACTTTTATAAACTTTTATAAACTGTAAGTAAATATGCATTAAACACTGTTATGCAGTTAAGAAGAAGAAATCTATAAATTTGTCCTCAGAAAAAGTATTGCCTCTGTCAGATCCTCCTTCATGGATGCCCTCAAATCTGATCTAATTATTTTGAGAGCAGAGAACAACCTCTCTACACTAGCTTGGGTTGGTGGCAAACCAGTAACCATTCGGGCAACATCTCTGACAATGTCAGGATACAGAGGAATCGCTTGTTGCACTGTTATTTTTGATGAACGGTCAAATTTCTCAATTTCCTTTAGTGCACATGAAAAATTCTGCTGAAATGTACTGGCTGTGTTCTTTGATGGGGATGACTCTTCTTCTATGCGGGAACGCTTTGCACGGTCCTTGTGATCCAAATATTTTTCGAAATTAAATTCTTCATCAGTTGATGACAGGACGACCAAATTCTTCTTGTTCCTCCTGACTGTTCTGCAACCCTTTCAGCCTTACTGCTATTTCAAACAGATCTTCTTTTCCTTTACTTAGCTGTTGATCATGTAGAAGAATCCGATGCATTGGGTCTACATAAACAGCTGCCAAAAGAATGTTATTTTGTAATAGTAGCCCCTCTCTCCGTTTCATTGATGTAGCAATGCCACTTGCAAATAACCCTCCTCTTTGGGACAGGCGAAACATCAGGTTCTTCCACTCCTTTAAGAAAATACCTGGAGTTAAGTCCTCTGCTTGTAATTTTTTAGTCACTGTAAATGGATGCTCTAGCAATTTTTCCAGCTCAGTCACCTGATTCCACTGACTTACATTTAGCGTCAGTTGAGGGTTAGCCATGTCTACAAGAAAGGTTTTCAGTTCAACCAAGCGCTGAATCATTAAGTAAGTACTGCCCCATTGTGTGGCTTGATCAATAATTGCCCCTTTTCCAGCACGTCTCTTCACAATTGAGTCAACTTTAGGGGTTCTGGCAACAGTAGCCAATTTTCTCACCTTGCCAATCAGTGCAGCAGCATGTCCTTCTTGCAGACTGTCTCTTATAGCCAGCTGTAGCGTATGCACAACACAGCGCATTTGATGAATGAAGAACGTATTGACACAGTTTCAACAAGATCATCTAAACTATCATGTTGCTGATCATCTGAAGCAACTTCAGTTTGCTCCTCGGTTACAACACTGTGTTCCTCTATTTCAAACATTTCTGTGTCTGTGAACCCAGAATGTTCTTCTAGCTGCTGGTCACCATCATTACTCTCATTCATTAGCTTAATATTACATATCATATTTGAAGCATTGTCAGTTACGACAGAAAGAACTTGCTCTTTTTTAATCCATAGTCTTGCAGAACCTTTTCCACCAAGACCTGGAGAAACTCACTGGTGTGATGAGCTTTGGTGTCTTTTATTGCCAATGTCTTGGTAACTACTTCATTTTTGTCACAAACAAATCGAATATTGATGGCAAAATAGTTCACTCTGACGTGTGCAGGCATCCATTTTAAGAAACAGAAAGCGTCCCTTGAGAGTTTTTTTAAGTTCTTCCTTTTGTTTAAAAGCTTCTTCGATTACTAATTTTCTAATACTCTCTCTCTCTCCAGAGAAACACCAAGCTTGCGGGCCATTTCCCCATTCAGACACATAAAAGCTGGTCGTGAAAATAATGAAATAGGCACACTATCCTTTACAACAAGCTCTATAATCTGTTTTTTAAATGTATCTACTGTCATTGTCAAAGTAACTTTGTCACTGACAAAATATCTTGCAACTGATGGCTGCAAAGTTCTCTGCTCCTTTGTTTGGCTGGAAGTGCTGGGCACTGGTTCATTGATTTGAATGCAGTCTTTCTCATCCACTGCTTTCAGTACTTCTGGATGAAAGCGCTGTAAATGTCTCTTTAGATTAAAAGCTCTGTTGGAGCATTTTTATCTTTGCCTGAATATGCACTCATCTTGGCTTCACAGCATTTGTTTTCGTCTGGATCATTTGTCATACACTGACAGACATAATGTTTTCTTTCTTGAGTGATGGTGCAATGTTCAAATACAGCTGATTTAATGTGATGCTTCTTTGACATTCTCAGGTTTTTAATTCTGCATTCACAATCCAAATGACAATTGTTTTTCCTAAAAACAATTGTACAAAATTATTGCCAGCTCGTACAACTGATATAGTGGTCAGTAATACTGTTATTATTCCTCATGTACTCACAGTTAACTGATGCAAAGTTTGTTGAAACGATAATACTTCTTACAGTCTTCCTCTTCTGAGTAGCAGGCAGCTGTGAGATGCTTGGAAGACGCACACCTAGTATGATCTAGTCTAGACGAGGAGGAGCTTTACTGCTAAGAATTTGCAACACATTTTCACTTGCAGTTTCATACATTGTAAGTAGGGGGGTTGGGACAGCATGAGGTTAATCAAGTATAAGATTAGATAAGGGCAGTGAAGAACAGTGACACACAAGAAGTAAGAAATGTCTCTATCTCCAGCAGAACTGCTTATCACTGTTGTTCATAGTTTGATAGAACATATATATTTGGGTAACATTTATAAAATTCATATGAAAGTTCAATTCTGAAATATTAATACATTTTTTTAAAAGCTGGAGTCGGAGTCGGTACATTTCTACCGACTCCGACTCCAACCAAAACTAACTCCGACTCAACGACTCTGACTCCAACTCCACAGCCCTGGACAGGACGCAGGATCCGGAGAGGGTAAGCGATACCAAGCTTGTTTTTTAGGACTACAAAATAAAATTTTCTGAAAGGTGAAAACGGCTTTTAATTATTCATGTAAACATTGATTATATAATAAGGATATATTAAGAAATTAAAACACAGTTGTGGCCAAAAGTATTGACACCCCTGCAATTCTTTCAGATAATACTCAGTTTCTTCCTGAAAATGATTGCAATCACAAATTCTTTGGTATTATTATCTTCATTTAATTTGTCTTCAATGAAAAAACACAAAAAAATTGTCCTAAAGCCAAATTGGATATAATTCCACATCAAACATAAAAGAGGGGGTGGACAAAAGTATTGGCACTGTTAGAAAAATCATGTGATCTTCTCTAATTTGTGTAATTAACATCACCTATAACTTACCTCTGGCACCTAACAGGTGTTGGCAATAACTAAATCACACTTGCAGCCAGTTGCCATGGATTAAAGTTGACTCAACCTCTGACCTGTGTCCTTGTGTGTACCACATTGAGCATGGAGAAAAGAAAGAAGACCAAAGAACTGTCTGAGGACTTGAGAAACCAAATTCTGAGGAAGCATGATCAATCTCAAGGCTACAAGTCCATCTACAAAGACCTGAATGTTCCTGTGTCTACTGTGCGTAGTGTCATCAAGAAGTTTAAAGCCCATGGCACTGCGGCTAACCTCCCTAGATGTGGACGCAAAAGAAAAATTGATGAGAGATTTCAACACAAGATTGTGCGGATGGTGGATAAAGAACCTCGACTAACATCCAACAAGTTCAAGCTGTCCTGCAGTCCGAGGGTACAACAGTGTCAACTCGTACTATCCGTCGGCGTCTGAATGAAAAGGGACTGTATGGTAGGATACCCAGGAATACCCCACTTCTTACCCTGAGACATAAAAAGCCAGGCTGGAGTTTGCCAAAACTTACCTGATCCAAGTATTATGCATGTGACTCTGAAATAGTAATATTCAATGTGAAAGTGTGTCATACATCCAGGACTAATATCTTTACATATTAGAAAAACAGGGATTTTTGTGTACTCACCGTAAAATCCTTTTCTCCTAGCTCATCATTGGGGGACACAGGTCCATTGGGTGTATGCTTTCCTGCCACTAGGAGGCAACACTAAGTATAGATAAATTTTGAGTCCTCCTTCCTGCAGTATACACCCCTCTGTAGGCGTAGATAGTCAGTTTAGTACTAAAGCAGTAGGAGATCACGTTAACATAATAAGGTACCAGAGGCGCATGCCCAGGTTCTGTATGGAATATTGAAGTTTGACAGGGTTGATGCTGTGTCTCCCAATGATGAGCTAGAAGAAAAGGATTTTACGGTGGGTACACAAAAATCCCTGTTTCTCCTTCGCATCATTGGGGGACACAGGACCATGGGACATCCTAAAGCAGTCTGGGTGGGAATCAGCTGATTAGCGGTCAAGCATCATGCCCCAGCCGCTTACAAATGCATGACTGCCGCTTGCAAAATTTTCCTACCTAGGCTTGCGACTGTAGAGGCCTGGGTGTGGATATTGTAATGTTTGGTGAAGGTGTGCAGGCTGAACCAGGTTGTCGAGACCTGGTGGCGAATGGCCCATGAGGCGCCCACTGATCAAGTTGAGTGAGCCATGATCCATGGTGGGATTGGAATGCTTTTGATGCGGTAGGCCTCTTGAATTGCTTTGCAGATCCATCTTGCTAAAGTGGACTTAGAAGCAGCCATCCTTTTCTTAGGTCCTTCGGGGATGACAAACAGCGTCTCTATTTTACGGAATAAAGCCGTAGCTTCTGAGGGCTCTTACTAGGTCCAAGGTATGGAGCTGCTTTTCGAAGCTGTGTACAGGAGCTGGACAGAAGGATGGTAGGACGATGTTCTCGTTGAGATGGAAGTGGGACGCCACCTTAGGCAAGGACGGTGATGGACGGAGAACTACTTTGTCTCTGTGAAAGGATAAGAGGGGGGCGGCAGGATAGGGTTCTGACATGTGCCTGATTGATGTGATTGCGACTAAGAAGGCGACCTTCCATGAGAGGTGGGTTAGAGGTACTTCTTGCAATGGTTCAAATGGGGGCCCTTGTAGGGCGCCCAGCACTAGGTTTAGGTCCCAGACGGCCACGGGTACCTTGTAGGGAGGCCGCGTGTGCGAGAACC